>JACGTP010000111.1:247691-277011 GCA_023678845.1 Mischocyttarus mexicanus | reverse complement strand
TCTAGCATCAACTTATCTTTACCAAAAGAAAATAAAGTTTGATGCTATTCAAAAAAAGAAAAGATAAAAGTCAATGGTTTTGGAATGGTAGGAACGTTTCGAGAAATGAGCTTTCTACCCTGTGTGTTGTATATTTTGGTAATACAGAGACTATTTCATTTGGATGGAATGTATTCCTCTATTTCTCTTCATCGTTTCTTAAAAGCTTTAGTAAGAATGGCGAAAGTGCGATGTTTTCTCGTATTATGTACAAACAGAAGCCAACAAATGCTGGAACGCAAGAGAAGTTGAAAGAGGAAGGAAGGAAAGATCTTATTTTTCGTGATCGTAGGAAGATTTCAAGTGGAATGTCGAAGGAACGTTGGGTGATGTAGCTTCTACGTGTCATTGGACTCCAAATATTTCCTGCTATGCCAATGACCGTATACCATTCGTTGCATTGTGCAATACTTGCATACTTTCTTCAATGAATTAACTCGTCCTTGGTCAGCTAACACATGGAAAATTCTTCTTCAACTTCAACTTTATAAAATTAATTTATTAATATAAAATAATGAAATAAATTCTTTATAAAAATATTGTCAGCAAGCAGTGAAGTTTGATTACGAAACCGGTGCAGTAATTGAAGTATTAGCATGGTGTATGAGAATTCTACTAAATACCTCTTCTCTCTGTTAGTTTAGCTTGAGTTTGACATATTAGAATACACAATATGTTATCCACTAGGGAAACAGTTAAAAAACGATTTAGAATTGGGTTAGCCAGCTCGATTTGAAGGCAAGTTATAATATTTAGCATATAGGAGTAGTATTCGAGCAAAACGTTAACGTTACCCCCCTTACCCTCTAAAACACTCTATCCTCATTGATACCGAAGCACGAATTAAACGCCGAGAGAGCTGTTTCATCTCCTACAGGAAATTAGTTTCACCCATCTACGTACGTGTCGACGTTATTCGCCATCAACGCCGACCAAACCTTTGGGATCGGGAATTTAAACGGGGCGAGAGAGAGAGTTTTAGGGGTTGGGTATAGATTTAGAAATGGAAGAGTGAGAAACAGAAAGAGACAAGAGAAGTAATAGTCATTGGTATGAAATATAGAAACAAGAAACTAGCCAAATTATGAAGAAGAAAAATATTGGATTGATGGAAATAAAAATTTTCCTATTGAATTGTAACTAAAAATCCGACATTTTTTTTCCACCAATCTACTATTTTTGTTAATTATAGTACAAACCATAAATAGAATTGTTCAAATTTATCTTATCTTCGAGGTACTAAAATTCGTAAAGGAAAAAATGAATACTTTTCCGTGAGAATTATATTTCGTAACACATGGTTCGAAACGAGCGTTACACATGTAACATATATTAGAGTTGTTACGATCGAAGGAAGTACTCTTAGGGATTGTAGGAAAGTTGGACGTTTTGTGGAAGAGTTGTATGGACGTTGCATGACGAACACGCGATTATCCAAACAATTTTTGCACGCAAGCAAGGAAGCAAGGAATAAAGCAAAGGAAGAAAGCAAAGGAAGGAAGGAAGCAAGCAAGCAAGCAAGCACTAGGTGGATCCAACGTGTTGAAGGTTCCACTATTACACGACGTCCTTGGAGATTCATCGTTCTCTAGCTGTTAGATTTATTAGACTGCTTTTACGCTTCGATTACTTTAGAAATAGCTCGTTCCATCCTATTTACACTTCGATAAATCCTTATTAAGTAAAATAACGGTATTCGTGGTGTTTTCCTATATTCAAAAGAACCTTCATTTTATATTAAATTCCTTTATATAAAACCCCATATTACATACACACATACACACATACACACATACATTTAACATTTTATACTAATTTGAAAATTAAATAAGTGTTGAGATTGATCAATCTTTCTTTGATCATTATTTGATAACTCCATGCAACTTGGGATTTTTATTTTCTTTAAAATCGTGTACCTTCAAAGAAGTTATTATATACCAGGAGTGTAAGTTGAAGTTTGCCGGTTTTCACAGTAGGATGTCGCTAGCAGGATGTAGGCATTTCTATGATTTGTTATATACACGATTGTTTTCTATTGACATTAACCTCCAAAAACACCTAAGTCTCATTCTGTCAAAATAATAGCGTCATAGTCGTTTATATCAATGAATATGTCGAGTTTTGTTCCAAATAAAGAGCATTTGCGGAATTCGTTGCTTTTCTTATTTCATCAAAAGAAAAAAGCAGCTGAAGCACATCGTTTGCTAGTAGAAACTTATGGTGAACATGCTCCAGTGATTAGAACATGTGAGACATGGTTTCGTCAATTTAAAAGTGGAGATTTCGATTTGAAAGACAATGCTCTGTGTTTGGTGGGACCAGGATGGTGTGGTGTACCACGAACTATTAAAACCTGGTGAAACGGTAAATGCGGATTGCTATCGACAACAAATGATCAATTTGAATCATGTGTTGATCGAAAAACGACCGGAATGGGCCCGAAGACATGGCAAAGTTATTTTGCAACATGACAACGCGCCGTCTCATACCGCTAGATCCGTGAAAAACACATTAAAAACACTTAATTGGGAAATATTATCGCACCCGCTGTACTCTCCAGACCTCGCCCCGTCCGACTTCCACCTTTTCGCATCGATGGGGCACTCACTTGCAGAGCAGCACTTCGTCAATTTTGAAGAAGTTAAAAAATGGCTCGTCGAATGGTTTTCCTCGAAAGAGAAAAAGTTTTTTTGGAATGGTATCCATAATTTGCCTGAAAGATGGACGAAATGTGTAGAATCAAATGGTCAATACTTTGAATAAAAATATTTTGAGATTCCCCTAAAAATTATGTGTTTTTTTAACGAAAAAATCCGGCAAACTTCAACTATTCTCATATGTATTCTCATATAAAATACACCAATATACTCTCACAATTATTAACATGTATATTCTTAGGACACTTTGATACCAAAACAGTTTAAAACGAATTAAATTCGATGTTGAAAAGATGAGTAAATTGTGAAATAAAAATCCAACTATGGAAGAGAGTTATTATCGATTCCTTCTTTCCAACGAGATACTTTCGTGTGACAAGTTCGTGACTAATTCAAGAATAAAGATCTTATTTGTCGAAAGACTGAATTTTCTCATCTTCACGACTGATGATGCAGCAGCAGCACCAACAGCAGCATCTCATCTAAAACGATAAATAGATTTCCACGATTAAGAGTTAACGAGACAACGTGAGCAAAATCGTTTTCCGGTTATTAATTCATTTACTATTATCCAACTATGAAGACGCGTTTACGTGCCAAGTTTCCGTGGTTTCGTTCATGCGACTTGTAACTCATGCAACGGCAAACTTAAGACGTGCGACGGACTCCTTGATATTTCCAGTTAGACTCGGTAATTACTGGTTAAAGAAAGTAAACTAAAAGGAATAATAATCATACTAAATTATTCATATACGTCAAGCTGTCAACGAAATTGTAACGAAAATTAATTTTGTAGAAAAATCAGAAAATACTTTTGAATTCATGAGACACGTGAAATAAAAAACAAATAATAATAGTATTCAGGTTAGATAAGATAAAAAGTGTTTGAATATTTTATATCTGAATAATTAATAAGATAAAGGGTAAAAGTTTATTATTTTAAAAATATTTAAGTGAGTAATATTAGACAAAAATTATTCTATTATCTGAAATATTTCTTTTTTTATATCAACAAAAATAAAATTAATTTCTAATCATAGTTTTATGATTAGGTCAGTTATACACTTACACAGATAACCATAATACAATAGTTTCCTTTACCCATTCGGATGTTTAATTTCGTTTTCTTATCTAACGTCCTGATGAGCTAAAAGAAATGACAAAGATCACGAAGAAGGGAAAGAACAATGGAAAGAAAAGTAGTAAATTTTATTTTTGTTTTTGATAGTTCTCTCTCTCTTTCTTTCTTTCTCTCTTTCTACACATTATCCTAGAGAGATAGAGAGATACAGATAGACAGATAGAGAGAGAGAGGGTTGAGGGTAGACAGTGGTAGGTTTGTCCAAGCACAGTTGGCCATGTTCCAAGATCCAACATTTGTCGTTGTATCAATATTATCGGTCGTGCTCGGTCTAATTGCTCATTAGGATCCGTGGTCCGATGACTATAACGTCCTACGACGTTTCTACTGTATATATATATATATATATATGTTTGCTTGGAAGATAGTTCCCTAACTGCGATACTATTCCCACGTCGTTGCTCAAACCAAGCACGGGAGATTAATTATGTACATTACAGCTGGTATGGACCTGCAGTATTAAAGCTCCTTACAAGACTTACTCTCCACATTCTATACGATACGATACGATACGATACGATACGATAATATCCAATAGATGAATATAATCTGTAAGAGAAATATAAGTTTTGACAGTGATTAAACTATCTTTCAGTACACCTCTCTTCCACTCTTCCATTGGGGATTTCAAACATCAAATCTTTCTAGATTTTAATATTATTCGTATCAGTTTGATTATAAAACCAGTGTAGATGTTTGTAATGGTTTTTTAATATCATTGTTCATATCTAAAAGTGTACTCAACTAGTTTGTTAAGGAAAATCACCCTGTGTGATGGTTGGTTTTTTAAATATATTTTAAGAATTTTTTTTTGAGGACCTATTAAAAGATAGAACTTTGAACTTTTTGTGAGATATTTATGAATATTTCAGTAGTGTTTTCAAAAATTTTTAGACATGAATCTCTGTAGGAATATGAGTTGTGCACCTTTGAAGATACCTGTCTTGAAAAAAAGGTTGTTGAGTGTCTTCATGGTTCCAGCTGATTGGTTTATTCGAAAATCATTTTATCAGAATATTTTAAAAATGTTTAGGAATCAATTTATGCAAATAAAAGAATTTGATTTTTTTTTTGACTCCCTTAAACACTTTTGTTTAAGAAATAAAATTGTATTTGTTTAATGTCAAGACTACACTGTATCAAAGTTATTTTTATTTGTTATATGACATTTTGTGTATGTTTACAGTCCATTAATTCTATCCTAGAGGAAATTATTGCATCGAAACATGGGTTGCACATTCGTAGTAGACCGCTGGGCTTTCTGGTAAATGTAATTTAGGACGATAATGAATATTTGTTCTTGTGAGATTTGTTTGATATTCTCTTATGGGATTCAACTTATTATTAGGGAAACAAAAAGAAAAACAAGTAGTTTAATCACATTGTTCGAATTTCAATATTTTTCTTTTGCTAATATAAAAACACATTGCAACAGTTAGAAAAAATAAACTATTTTAGATTGTTTTATGTGTATTTCGATTCTAAGAGAAAATATTATGATTAGGTGAAACTAGGTACATGTTGATACAGCTGTTAGTTTATATAGGATAATTATTTGAACTCTGTACATATGTGCAATTTGATATCAATCTTAGATATCTAAATGAACCATTCAGGTCAACAATTTTGATAAAATCGAGATTATTTTTTACGTACATTTATTTAAGATATTTTTCAGATAAATATCAGATTTTAAAGATAAAACAATAAAAAGCAAATAAGAAAAATCATCGTTGAAAAGTACTTGGTCTAAGTGTAACAATGCTTCAGACAAATTCCATGAAGAATTTCTTAACGCGGTTTGGATAAAAGAGATCGATAAACGTTATTTCCATGGAACCAAAAAGGGATAACCAAAATGCTTTCCAGACTCTAGTCCATAATTCATTCATTCGAGGTTGAAAATACTTGAGGAAAATTCTTAAGCTATTCCATAAAGTTACCTTCCCGTTTCAACTGATCTCTCTTTCTCTTTAGGATACTTGGTGAATCGTACTATTCTCAACCCCGTCAAACACCCTCTCTCTTACTCCTTCACTCCACCTTTTCTCTTTCTCATGCTAGACTATATTACATACTTCGGTTTGACAGTCGATCCGATAGTTTCGAGTATGCTGAAACTTACACTCAACGGAATAAACCCCTCTCAACCCCACTAACCCCTCTCAACACCTCTCAACCCCTCTCACCCAACCCAAAGTCTACGATTTCAACGCAAAAGTATACCGTGCGGTTTGACTATGTGGGAAGGGGTTGGGTGAAGGGAGAAGGGGTGACACCCCCTGACATTGGGGGTGGTGTTTGTGGGGTGGTAGAGGAAAGGGACTGAGGATGGGTCAAAGCCATAGTTGCACGTCAAATATTCGCATAACTCTCTGATCGTGGTATATCGGTGAAACCATTCACTGAATCGAAAGTCAAACATGGAATGGCTTTCATAGCACGGACATGACATATGAACTTCAACGTTCTTTATGTCTTTACGCATATCGATGCTCTTTCTCTTGATATTGTATTCGACGAATATGAGACATTTCCTTTTTCGTGTATATTTACTTGTTTTTTTTTTCTATGAAAAGAAAATATGGCAACTGGGTTAATGAAATATTTCTAAATTTATTTTGTAGGATATTTGACAATTTTGATATATATTTGTGAATTTATTTGAGATTTTGGTAAATAAATGTACAGAAATTGTTACAAATATCTTATAACTGTGTATTAATTCATTTGATATGCATTTTATATTGCACTTTAGTTTCAAAACTTGTAATCAAAGTTTAATAAAAACTATATTAAAAGTAAATATCTCTAATAATAATTTAATAAAACTCACACACACATATATCAATTAATAGTACTATAAAATAAATCCAACAGAAAATAAAGAGATACGAACTAAAAATAAAAAATGTTTTAAGTGAAATCAATGATTTTCAAAGGTGCCAGAAGAAAATGTCTGATTAATCTATTCGAATTATTTCAGGTAAATGACTATTAAAGTAAATCATCGGGGTAGAGATAAACCCAAGGTGATAAAGTTAGCCAAGTGTGAGTTTAAACTAGTACTAGTAATAGTACTTCTAATAGTAATAGTAGTAGTTGAAAATAGGTAACTAACGCTTGGTCTTTACTTACTGCAATTAAGTTTTCTTACACGACTCGATATTCATCATATCCTTGTCAGCTACGTGCAAGGACACAGGAATAGGTACTACTACTCTTTCAAGTTTTTTTTTACACCTTCCTCCCACTCCTTTTTTTCATTCTTCTTTCTTCCCTCTTCTTCTTCTTCTTTTTTGTAAAACCGCTTGTAATCATAGGCCAACGTTAGCTATTAAGTTAACGACGACGAACTGTTCAACGAACAAGAATACAATCTTTCATAAGAAACTCATACTCCTTTCTCAACCTTCTTACAACCTTCTAACGATTATCCGATAATCATCGTTAAAGGGGTCATATGGCAGGTTTTTTTAAGTATTTTTTAAGAATTATTTTTTGGCGACTAATACACAGATAGAACTTTGAACATTTTATGATATATTCATTAACATTTCAGTAGTATGCAAACAAATTTTTAAACATAAATCTCTCTAAGAACATGAGTTGTACAATTCCAAAGATACCTGTCTTGAAAAAAAGGTTGTTTAGTGTCTTCATGGTTTAAACTGATTGATTTATCTAAAAATCATTTTACCATTAAATTATTACTACTCCTTCAAAAAATAATCATTAATCATTATTATTATTACTATTTTTCATTAGTTCAATAACAAAATAGTTTAATTATTTCTTCAATTTAAATATCCAGATTATAATCATACAATAATGAAATAAATCTGTTTTACAATGAAATAAATGATTTCAAAGAAAAGAAAGATTTTCCGGTTATATTACGATTATGTTGTAACTAATTGTAAGTATTAACATATTTATCACACACGTGTAATAATAAGACATAAGAAAATATATTACCAGAGGGATATTTATAATCATTATTTTAAAATCTTGATAAGAAAATAAATATAGTTTACCTTCTCTTTCTCTCTTATTCTCTCTTATTTCTTCTTATACTCATTTTTTTAATCAAAACACGCGACGACGTATTATTATTATCCCTTCACTCAGATTTCTTCGCGTTTTACCTATCGAAAGTACTAAGTTACGTGACATATTTTCTTCTTATTTTTTCTCTGTTGTACTATCGCATGTACCATGCTCGAATACTTAATCAACCTTACGAGTTAGTATTTTGTCAGAAAGAAGAACAAAAGTAAAACCAAAGAAAATATAGGAAAAAAAGAAAGAGAGAGAGAGATTGGTACGTGCTTATAACTAAACTGTTCTCAGTGAATGTAATTAAAAGTAGTATATCGTTAAATACCAACACTAAGAAACGTTGTTGAGAATACTGAAACGAAGAAGAGTGAATTCTTAGAAATTTTTACTCTTGCAATTATCTCAAGGAAGAGTTTACCATATTTACGAGTAACACTAAATCCTGTTGTACGTACTCTGAAAATTGTATTCTATCCTTTCCCTTACTCCCTTTCCTTCTTTCTTACAGTCTTGAGAATACACTGACAGAATAAAATGATTTAATTAAAACCGATTGCATTTATCTCTAATTGAAAATGAAGTTTGTGGTAATCGTATAAGCGTAACTGTATTTGTCTAGCTTCGAAAACGTGTCTTTTCCTCAATCTTGATTATTGTCATTATTAAATAGAACAATTTAACTATCCTCTTCTTAATCTCCTCTTCTTCCCCTTCTTCTACTTTTCTTAGCTCCTTCCAGGGCTATTTAATTGCAAGCTTTTCAAGTTTCGATCGAGCATGTTCCTCCACTTGATTTTCAACTATTATTTTCTTCATTTTCATTTTCATTTCGACTAAACTATCATAACGATTACGACAAGAAGAAGAAGAAGACTTGTAAGATGGGTTTATTCAAAATTAGATTTGAAATTCGTGAAAAAGGTAATAACGTAGAAAAAGGATTCTGAGAAAGACTAAAAGAAAATAAATAAAAGAGAAAGAGAGAGAGAGAGGGGTAAAGATAGAGTAAGATTGGGTAGCTGGTGAGGAGAAAGAAGTTGGTGGGGTTTAGAAAAGGTTGAGGAAAAAGGGGGGTGGCAGAAATGGGGGCGGAGAAATCGTCGGTATTCTTTGAACTGTTCAAGATTACGTTTCTGCAGTCCCTGCAGTCTTTCTACGACTGCAGCCTTGATAAATGCTACGATGAAAAAGAAGACAAAAAAAACAGAAAGGCGTGATCTTTAATTTTTCATTCTTGCCCTGAGTCTGAGGGAGGTGGTTGGATGAAGGGGATGGGATGGGATGATCGACGAAAGAATTGAGAACGAGTTGAGAACGAGTTGAGAACGAGTTGAGAATGAGTTGAAAATGACCGGGGTTGCTGATTCCTTCATAGAAAGAAACAAAAAATCATTCGGGGTAAAATAAAAGAAGAAGGAGGAGGGGGATGAAGAAATTTTAGAAGAATTTAATGTATCGTTGCTAATGAGCCCAATCATTTCTCAGATTATTATTAACTCTTTGCACTATGAATTTTATTTCAATTTCGTTATCAGCACCTTCCAATGCTTTTTTTATATTTGAAATATATTTGAAATTAATAAATAAGGCAATTTTAAATAAAGAAATTAAATATTTATTTATATATTTTTATTTATAATATTTTTAAATATTTATTTATATATATTAAATATTTATATTTTTTTATTTATTTTAAATATCAGTTTTATTGATTTTCTTGTTGTATTAGATTGTCCCATAAGTTTTTTCCTTTTTCTTACTATCCTAATATTTCATATTATTTTATTTAACAATATAAGATTTTATTTTTATTAATTTGTTTATAATACTATGGTTATTGGATATTAGTAAAATAATATCAAATAATATTAAATGTAAAATATTAAGTATGAAAATTTAATTAAGAAAGAGGAAAAAACTTATGGGACGATTTAATATTTTGTAATATTTTAAGTGAATGATATTTCTTCAAAGAATTTTGAAGTTTTGTTATTTTTAGACATGAAAGAATGTTGAGTTACATTCGACATAAGAGTGCAAAGAGTTTAACGATTCGATATGATTAGATTTAAAGAAGTTTAAAGAATTTGAAATAATTTATTTTACCTAAACACCGAAATAATTTCTGTTCCTCAAACATGAAAGTTGTCCAGTACCATTTTTTAATCGATTCTGAAGGTTTCTAAACTTTAAGAATCCTATCGTTGGTCTTTTGCCAAACAGTACCAAGACATCCTTCTTTTCCTACAATTTTCGTTCTCAATTTCTTACAACACGTTTCGTTTAAACGTTCTCGTCCTCTCGTATTTTCGATCTAAAAGCATCTTTTCTTCCCTTGTGCGTCTCGTTTCTAACAGGAAAAGGGTAAGGATAGTACAGGATAAGAAAAGAGTCAGGGTATAAGAAAAGAAACATAATGGGGATAGAAAAAGAGCAGTGGTGGATCGAGTTAAGTGTTGAATCCCTTCATAATACTGGTAACAATAAATTCTTGGATCAAAAGTCAAAGTCAAAATTAGATAATCGAAATAAGAAACAGGAGGTTTAATTTAATATAAATTATATTGAAATTATAGTTCATTAAATTAAACAAAATTAATATTAAATTAATATAAAAATATTGAAAAGAAATTGTTAAACCTTTGGGTCCTTTTCCTGGGTCTTTTGGTAAACGTTTAACGTTTTTATCCACCAATAGAAGAAAAGAGAAAGAATGTGTATAGAAAATAGGAAAGAGAAAGGCAAAATAAAAAGTTTTAAAACGTGTTCAATGGCTGTGGAAAGAAAAAGAAAGCATGAAAAATAATGGAACAAAAGGTGCATCGGGGGACCAATTGAAACAACAATTTACCAGCTTCAACTACTTTTATCTGTTACGTTTGCCACTGGACGAGAGGTTCAGTGCACTGTGCAGGTGGAATGGGTTAAGGTTGTTCCCTTCTATCGGTTTCCCTTGTTCCTCTCGATTCGCACGAGTTACATCGAAAGAAATTTTTCTTTTCTTTTCTTTTTCGATAAAAGAAGTCGAACGGAAAGCGACATTCGTTTTAAACACCCTCCTCTTCTGGTCTTTCTATGTTTTTCTTTATCCCACATATGTTTTTTTCTGTACATTTTTTTAAAATCCTAAATATCAAATTTTATTAATAACACTTTGACTTAATTTTTCAAGTTTGAATGGTTTTTAGCAAAAATTGTTATCATATTTATTTCTATTTTATAAACTTTTCTATAAACATTTTAATTTTCTTATTAAACTTATGAAAACTATACAATACTATTCTTCATAGTATTAACAAAATCTTATTTTCCTTGCAATTGAAAGTTCATCCCACCACATATTTTCATCCTGCCCTAAACAATTCAATATTACTCTGAAAAAATTATCCATAAAAAAAATTAAGAAACTAAAAAACAGAATTCAAATAAGAGATAACATTAATGAACAAAACTATATCAAAAATAATATTTATCTTTTGAATTAGGCTTAACAAACTTCTTAAACAATCCTTCCAATGTGTTTACGTTTAAACCATGATTTTATGTATCCACTAAATATTGGATATCGGCTTTAAGTTTATTACAGTAGAAAAATATTTGTCGAAAAATATAAATTCGTACAGGGACAAGGAAAAATGTCGATGCATTCTTGCTCTTCCGTTTCAGGTGGAGGGTTTGGGGGAAGGTAGCATGGGTTGGAAGAGAAAAGCTAGAACAGTTTGTGATAGGAGGGAAAGGTTGGATAGGGTGGTGTAGGTGGATATGGAAAGAGAGAATGAGAGAATGAGAGAATGAGAGAGAGAGAAAGAGAGAGAGAGAAATATAAGCTTTTTGTTCGTGGGGTTCGGCCACGGACAATTCGCTTCGTTTAACTGGACTGGGTACTGGACGATGGCCAACCAGTATCATACAGACGTTTGCTGCTCTTTTGAACGTCAGTTATGTGTCTTTCAAATTGCATCAAAGCTATAGGATCGGTACTACCCTCAACCATAGTTGGTTCTGGAAAATAAAGGACAATGTTGTTGGTATGCTCTTCCTTCATTTCCTTCTTTTCCTTCTTCTTCTTCTTCTTCTTCCTTTCTTTTGATTATTTTGTCATCTACTTGCTTTATTTGTTTCTTGTATTTAATATTTTCTTATTTGTCCAATCCTTGTCAAACTTTTCCTCTTAGGTTTTTTCAATCTTTTATTCTTTGTTTTTAAACTATTTTTTTCTCAACCTATTCTCAAACATTTTTATTTAAATTTCTACTTATTGTTGATCAAATATGAAATGGAGCAACAAAAACATATATTAATTAATAATAATTTAGAATTATTTATAGATTAATTAAGTTAACATTTTACCTAAAAAAAGAAATAACATTTAATGCTATTTAATCATATCTCTAATTTTATATCAATACTTTAGTTTGATTATTTCATTCAATATTCCCATATGACTGTCTATTCTTTCTCTTTTACTAAACATTTTTACTTTTATTACATATTATTACATGGCAAATTCACATTGAATAAAGTGCAATTAACTTATAATTCTTCCTCGATACACACCCAGGAAGAATTTATTGAAATTCATTAGAATGCAATTGTAATTACGAGTTTTAATAAAGAAAAGGTAAAGTTTAATGTCAAAGTTACATTCTTCCAAAAATGGTATTTACTTTTAACAATACAAGTCACAAATCTTTGATATTAAATAAATAAAACTATAATAGTATTTTATTTTTTGCTCCTAATTACTGATTTGGTAATACCAGGACCAGTTTGAATCGTTTCGTACCTTCTCGTCGTATTTTTACTTGGTATCCCTTTCGTGTGTCTACCGAGTAATGCACTATTTGCTGACCGTATACTTCGTAGAAGGGGTAACTACTCTTCAATCTCCTAACCCCTTCCCCCTTCTCACCCTTCTCACCCTTCCTCTCTCTCCCAATGCATTTGGAACATCGGGAAGTAGTTATATATGAGGTTACGTGCTAGCTTATCGGGATTTCGGCAATGCTTCTTCACGCGGAGGAAGCAATTTTCTAAGCCTTTGATAAGTTCGATTTAGGTCTGTTCGATCGTAGAAATTCGTGGATACTTGGAGAAAAAAATGAACAAATCAAAAAAGAAAACACCAAATCGATCTTGTTAATCTTTCCTAATAAATTGTCTTCTTTTTCGTATATTTCACATAGTACCAATTAGAACGAATGTTTATTTGTTTTTTTTATTACGAAAATAATATGCAATCAATTCTTTGTTGAAGTGATATATTCCCAGTTAACACAAAACGTTAATATGACGTCAGTTTTGAAAAATGACCTAAATAGAACGTCATATTAACGTCATATTAACGTNTAGATCCGAAGGGTATTTTTGAGTTTGCGTACTTTTTGATTTCCACAAATCTTTTAGCTAAACAAGTTCGAATGATAAGTTTGACAGATGTAGTGTTCGTTAAAGTTTTTATATTTTGTCCCTAACTAAAAATAAATACCTAAATCTTTATGGTTTCTTTGATTAGTTGCATACCAAGAGGACTGACAAATTTTCCATAAAGTTTTTCATTGCAATATTTGTAAAATTTCTATATTTGAATTACTTGCAGTTCCCCATATTTGATTCCATAAGAACAACCATATATGAAAACAATTTTTATCTATCATCAAACAAATCAATACAGATCTACCTGCACGTATAATTTTATTGAAGGCAAGTTGAAAATGAAAGAAACAAAACGAAGTTCCTGAAAGAGTCCAAAATTTTTCGAATGCCTTCATAGAACAATAGGGTTTTTGTTCGAACAACACTGTGAAATCAATCGAGCTTCGGTTTTGGTATCGAACGAACGAACGAACGAACGAGCTAAAGTTCTGCTAGTCGTGCATACGCACATATGCACATATGCAGTTTACACTTGCATATATGGGATGACGTATTCTATGTGTTTGTTGCGTATTTCAATACGCAACATCGATTTAACAAAAAAAAAAAAATATATAAAACATCAGAGCGTGATGAGTTTGGACGATCGACTGTGTCAAAAAAAATAGATTCGAGTTAAAAAAATTTTTTTTTTTCTTAGCTTAATATGCATTATTTATTTATTTATTTATTTATTTATTTATATTTTGTTTTTAATTTTATAGTCTGTATTTTTTGGATTTGAGTTTTTTCTTTGCTTTTTTACATTCTCTTTTACATCTCTTTTTTTTTTCTTACTTTTTCTACCATTTCTACACAACGAAAACCTTTTGCCTTACTCTTCTTCCTATCTTCACTCACAAACCACCCTTTAACACCACCACCACTACCCCATTCACATTTCTTTTCTCTCCTATCATTTCCTTAGTTCCTGCGGCACTCCTTCGCACGCTCCATTTCTGTGACGATCGTTTCATAGGAACACTTTATGTTTTACCAAACGTACTTTACATTTCTCGTTCGTTCATTCGTTCGTTCGTTCATTTCTTCTTTCTTTTATATATTTTTTATTTTCTTCTTCTTATTTTTCTTCGTCATTTTCTTTTACATCTTCATCGTTTATTTTTTTCGTTCTTTACCCCTTTCAAAAACGCGAGTCGATATATCAGGATGCAAACGCGATTGCATCTCAAAGAAACCAATGGAAAAGGGAGAAGATTTGCGGTTATCAGACCGAGAGGAAAAGACTAACGATCCGCGCTTTTAAAATAAAAGCGGCTGATCTTTTACCATTCGAATAAAATTCTAACTTTATCATGAGGAAGAAGGATGAATTCGACGTTCTGCAAATAACGAGCATCGTGACGACTGGATCCAAAGAATCTGCTGTATAAGAATTTTCTACACAAACCTCCATACCCACTCCCTCGTCTCTCAAAACAACACTGATTCTATTTCACGATTGTTTTGTTTTTTTATTTCAACGATAAAACACACACACTTACTTCATTGTCTACGTGCACGATTGCAATAATCTGAAACAGAGAAAGATAAAGAATAATTAATATCATCATCATAATAAAAAACCATTGAAATTATCATAGAAATGTTTGATCGAGAAATGTCCTTACTTTCAGTCTTTAATGATGACTGCACGATGAGTATCCTACTCTTAGGATGACGATTACGATGACGATGCACTAACACTGCATCGACAACTGCATTGCATGCAGTCAATTCAACAGAAACTAATTTTAAAATGTATTTAATGAATAACACACAAGGCACAGCTTCCAGTTTCCTATTTCAACGATGATCTGAAACAGAAATAAAAACAAATTTATGAATATCATTGTTAGAGAATAAATTAATGTAATTATTGAAAGAACGTTTAATATCAAAAGTGACTTATATTTATTCTTCATTAAAGAATGCAGGATAGGTATCCTACCCTAAGGATGACACTGAATACAACAATTTTAAAAATAGAAACTTCAAAGGCTTAAACATACTAAAGATTATAAAACAATATTTCCTGTAAATCAATTCTGAAGGAAGATCACACATTAAAAAACATTTTTTTAAATAAAGATTCAATGTTAGATATAAAAAAACAATGTAATAATATATGAAAATTGACATAATTCAAAGTAAAAGTTATGAAATATTTGTGAAATGTATCGAAGTATGTTTACCATTTGTTTGATAGTGTTTGCTTCATATTTTAATATATAAATTCAATCAATATTAATTATCTAGCAATATCAATTATCTTTTATAAAATTATATATAAAGTTTGTACTGTTGGTAAGAATTGTTAATAAAAATCTTTAAACTTGTCTAAATAAGAAAATAATTATAACAATAAACTCAACGAAGAGTGATTTAAAATGTAAACCAATTTTTGAATTTTCCTTAGTCAAGAAAATCTTCTTATAATATTAAATTAATTATTATAATAACGTTAGAAATATAAAATTATTTAATACGTAAGACAGAAGAGGAATCTCTGTTTATTAACAAAAGCTACCAAAGATTCCATACTTTGAAGAATAAAAAAACAGATCTTGTCTTTTCCTACAACTTTAAAACCACTCAAAGAGTGACGTATGAAATGTTTAATAATTTTATTTGTAATTTTATCTCAAATAAATCTTTAATACTATAAGAAATTTTGTTATTGTATTAAAACACAAAGAATGCATTATATAAACAAATAGTTGCATAGTTTGGTACATTTCATAAATATTTTATGACTTTTACTTTAAATTATATCAATTCTCAAAGATCACTACTCTTTCTTTTTTCATAAATAAATTCTTATCCAAAATATTTATAGGTGATGTATAAATAGGAAAATAAAATCAAGAAAAGCAATTTGTAACTTTCTTCTCATTTTTCTGTTCACGCGCATCAAATTTATCCATGTGCATTTCCAAGATTGGATTTATGTTTGTGCAAGTGTGCTCAAGCAACCCACACACAAACTAGAGTTGCTTTTTGTTGAGTATAGGTAAATATACATTGTATGGGGGTGTAGAAGGGTGATGGGTATTTCTTCTAAGAACGAATGTAGGTAAATTCGATGTTTCTTTTCTCTTCCAATGCAGTTCTTGCACTTTGCAGTTCGATCACTTTTCTCTCTCTCTCTCTCTCTCTCTCTCTCTCTCTCTCCTATTCGCCCCACTCTCCTATTTCCCAATCCTTCGGTCTTCCCATTACCCCTTTTTGACTCAACGTTGGATAAACGAGCAAACGTAGGAATCGTTGGAGAGCCATTTAAAACGAACAGATAAGCTTTGTCCAGGATTTGGATTTCTGGAAGTTTTCGCGCCGAGTTAAAGTTTTGTTGTTTGTCGGTAAGATTCAAGTTTGCAAGAGAGAGTAAGGGCAATAAATAGGTTGCTACTATTTTCTCTTGTAACATATTTCTTCTATTTCTACAACGAATGAATGGGAGGATACGTTTTGTTTGTTCTTTTACTTTGAAAGTTACTTCGAAAAATATTTGTATACTAATACTAAAAATGATCTTCTTCTAATCTCATTTTTCAAACTGTTTTATATAATTAATTTATTTTAATCTGGATATACAATTTATTTTAATAAATTTAGGTATATTGCATAAAAAAAATTATTAAACGAATCAATGTTATATTTTTTGGCTTGTACAAATATTCAGATTATATTCAAGCATTATTTATATTTTTTAAATACTTTATCGTTGTATTTTTGAATCTACTGCTTTAATTTTTTACCTTTGACATTATTTCGAATAGGAAAATCTAAACATTTGTATCTCAACCCACTCATGCTTATCTCTGAAAAAGGCTAAATACTCGAAACCAAAAGACAGTTTACAATATTCCAAATAGAACTGCATAATATCCAGCTACAGGTTGTTAATTGTTAGAATAATTGATTGTTTAAATAATCATTGTTAAGAATAACTTTAAGAATCATTTATCTTGAATTATTTATTGAACATTTGTAGAAACTTTAAGGAAAGATAGAAAAGTATTTGTATGTTACTAAAGAGTAAGGCAAAGATAATGCATTTTAATTGAGGGAAGAGTATAAACTTTGGTTCTATCGTACGTTTCCGGTTAGAGTTTGGCAACACATGGTATTCAGAAGGCAAGAATCCTCGAATTTCCACAGAAGCGACGATATAATCGGTTGGTTCTCGACTAGGCATACCGCAAGTACAAAGCAGATGCGTTTACACGGTTAACTTCGACATGGTAATGTTTGCACCAGTTCAACTATATTCGTCGTCTATTTCATATGAAAGTGAGAGAGAGAACTACTACTTACACCAACACTAACACCAACAACAACCGTCATTACCAATAACTGCAGTGTTAGATACCTGCAGTCAGAGACACACCAATGTCATTGTCGTTGTTGTTGTTGTGTTGTGTTGTTGTTATCATCATAATCGTCGTTAGCAGCATCGTCGTTGGCTGTTTCTGACGTTTCTCTGCTTGAACAAAAGTCTGTCGATCGTGTACGAAGGATGTTTGACCAGTTCACGACTTCTAACATAAGTATGCACATAAATACATGCAGTAGGATGCACCGTTTGACCCAAAGTCTGCCAGAACAGTACTTTAAACTTCTTGTCATTTGCAATTAGATTTGTTAAGGACACTTTATAATTATTTCAAGGAAATTGATTTTCATTTGTAGGATCAATTTGTCTATTTTCCTTCCTTTTTTAATACAAATGCAAAATACCTAATGGTTTGTTTAGAAATCAATTACGAATTAATAATAATAATAGTGTTTTATAATAGTTTGGAAAATGACCTTTCAGAACTTAATTTAAACATGGCATTAATGTTTTATTATTTGAAGTTTTAATAGCTGAAACATTGGAATACATTCAGAAGCTATTGTAGTTTACTGTTAGTTAGTTTAGTTTATATAAAATATATTAATTGTCAATATTAAAAAAAACTATGCAAGTAATTAAGAAGATAGTAGTTATACTTGTGAAAATTATATCTCAAATTCTATCTTTGTTTAGTTCTCTTAGAAGTGAATAAATAAGCAAAGCAACGTGTTTAAACTAATACCCCATATATTAAAATACATGGAAACTTTTAACACATAAAGTAAAATGATTGTACGATAAAGTTCTCTCAAATCTAGACCCCCTAATGTTTATTCTAGATTATCTTATAAAAGCTAGAGACTTCTTATCGTTCCTCGTTAGGCGTTGAAGGGGAGCAAACAGGC
Source organism: Mischocyttarus mexicanus (assembly GCA_023678845.1). NCBI lineage: Eukaryota > Metazoa > Arthropoda > Insecta > Hymenoptera > Vespidae > Mischocyttarus > Mischocyttarus mexicanus. The sequence goes on along the minus strand of JACGTP010000111.1, from coordinate 258,453 downwards.
TAAAACTAAATGGGAGGAATAGAAAAGTCAAGGTGTCTTGGTTCTACATTGGCAGAAGTTACAGAAACCTACTATAGTAGGTAGGTAGATAGGACACTTAAGGAATAAGTATCTCGTTTTCTTTGTAAATGGATTAGGTCACTATTGTCCAGGTTCTCGAAGATAATCCTATGCATGCCATGTCCCTGATCCAGCCAGTCACAGTAGTCAGAGAATAAATCCTTCTCCACTCTAAATGCTAATGACCACAACGCTCACGACACTTTTATGTCTTTTTGTGGGATTTTAAAGGAAGAGAGAAAGAAAGATAGAAAGAGATATAAAAAAAAAACAAACAGATGAACCGATAGGAAAACTGGCGAACGCTATTAAACTTCTTGATACATACACAAAGTATGCACGACTTCTTTCATATTTTTTCTGTAGAGGAGAATCATAAAACCTTCTTAAAATTGATTGTTTTTTTGTGTAAAGTGTTAAATTAATATCTTAGAATTTTATATTTGATGTTTCAAAGTGTTTTAAAGTATTTTACAAGTATGGGATATTGTGCATATTGGGTTGGCAACTAAATATGTGTGTGTGTGTGTGTGGGATTGTGGATTTTAGAAATTAATTAGCTGTGAAGGTGGAAATTAGGTATTGGAAGATAAATAAAACACGTGGGGGAATCATAAGGGGAAAAGCTTTTTGATGATGGTTGATTGATTCTAATTATTTTAATTCTCTTATTTGAAGATAACAATTTTATACAAAATGAGTTGAGTGATGATTGATTTTGATTTCTTCTTTGAAGTATGAGGATTACTTCAGTTACAATGTAAGAACTTTTTATTATTAAAGCATCTATCGACTTTCTTCAACCTTTCTCCTCCTATCTCTCAGTTTTCAACTTTCTCACCCATCCCATTTCTCTGAACCTGTGACGATAGGCAGAGAGATACATAGAACTTCCTGTTTGTTCCTATACTACAGTCTATATGACACAAATACAGAAAGAGAGGGTGAGAGAAGGGGGAGAAAGGGGAGAGAAAGAGGAATAGAAAGAGGGTTGGGAAGATGACAAAACTACGTTAAACTTATTACTACGTTCTATAGCTGGTAAGTATGTAGACCGATTTACGTGTTGCTGCACGTTATCCAAAATTGTTTACGAACTTGTGTAGCGAAACATTTGCATAACAACGTTAAGCTTATTATATGCGTTTCCCATTCTAACACACCCAAAACTCAGGCTCTCTCTGACCCCCCAACCCAACCCCAACTCCAACCCACTTCTCTTTCCCATCCTACTCTCCATCACCTTTATCCTAAACCTACCCTACCTTTAACCTACTCGTCCTTGTTAAACTTTCAACTCTACGATAACGTGTCGATGTATCATGCAGGCTATCGATTATGATAAATTGTGAAATACGATAACATAAGTGGAGATGTATTTTTGTATTTGCAATAAGTGGGGATTTATAAGTTTGTGTTTGATGTAGAATTTTGTTGGATTGGTTTTGTTTGAATACAAAGTATAAATATCTAGGTTTGACTATTCTGTATTCTATTTTTTATAAGAGGATGCATAAGAAACGTGTTGCATAAATGAAGTGACTGAAACAGAACAGTGCAAAGGGACTGTCGATAAGGTCCAGGATGTACGAGTGTGTGTGTGGATGTTTATTTAGGATGTTGGGTATCAATAATCTAAGATTGGTTCAGAATAGTTCAGAATTGTTTCAGGATTGTTTCATATTTTGGATAATAAATGACACTAGTTTAACACTTAATTCAGGAGTAAAGGGTATAATTGGATCAAATAACGAGACGTTTAATACCTAGGAAGGAATCGTTAAAATTTTTATGTGTTTCCTTTTAGATTCACATTACTATGGAATCGTTGCACACAAGTGTCTATCCTTTTCATATAAATTCTCACTCAGTAACAGGGGATTGTAATTATACGTCAGAGTTTATAGCACGTTGATATCGTTTATTATCTCGTTGAAAGTTTCTTCTTGTAAATAGTGGCTAAGAAAAGTATTCTGAGATTTAAGATACGACTATAATCTTGAAGGTTTTCATATTTCGTTTAATAACAACTTGGTTATCGTAATCATAATTTTCAAAAAATAATATTTTCATTAATGATTTATCAGTGTGTGTTTTTAAATCAGTTTTTGCATACAGTTAATTATGGTTTTTTTTTTTAAAGAGAATTAATCATTGGAAGTATGATTCAATGTTAAAATAATTGATGTTTTTACAAAGAACCAACCCAGCAATTCGAAAAGCACGATCGAACATTTCTTCTCTTTTCTTCAACCCTTTCAAACAATATCTTGCAATTTTATTAATTATTTTATTATTTATTAAATCGTATTATAAATAACTTCAATTTTTCCTTTCATCAAACATGTTTGCTTTTATTTAAAAACAACAAAATGATGTCAATTTATTATACATTGCATCGGGAGTTACTTTTATGACTGGACCTAATATTTCATTGGAAAATAAAATTATTGTTTTTAGTTTATTTGAGTAGTAGGGTATTTCTGTCTTATTTCGATAGCACCGATACCAAAATTTCCTGTGAATTTCTTCTCTGAAAAGAATTTGGAAGAGGTAAGCGTACTTCTAATGTCACGTTTCTGTCGAATTTCTGTCCTTCAAAATATTCTTTTTCAAAGATTCGTAGACGAAGAAATCTTACGAGAAGATATATTTTATATGCTTTAGTTTTTATATAAAAATACATACAGGGTGTTCAAAAAGGTTACAACTAAACTTGTACTATTTTAATATTGGAATTAAATAAATAAAAAAACAAAAATTTCCTATGAATTTATACATCTGAAAATTATTTTTTAATAATACCATTAACATAATTTATAATAATATATGCAATATTTTAATAATAATTTATTAATATAATTACAATTAATTGATTAGAATTAGGAAGATTGATTTATAAACGAAACGAGAAAAACGTCGAGTTGGTTCGTTCGTTTGGTCAACTTTGGGGTTTAGTTAGAAAATGTACAGAGATTTAAGTTAAAGATTGCTATATGTTTCGTTGACATTTAGCAATAAACAATGAAACGTTATCACCTATGTGCGTGCATTTAAGAACTATCGTGTATACTATCGAGAATAAGAGTAAAGAATATTTTTATTTTACCTTCATATGGTTTCTTATTTTACCTAGATCTCGTAAGATATTAATCAGTATATTCATAAAGGTTGCAAAATATTTGATAATTCAAATAAATATATTGAAATGTACAAATATATTCTGTTCAATTAAAAATTCAACTTCAAATAGCAAATAGAATTAATTTTTTACCAGGTATACTTGTCAATAATCTAAAATATTGCCATTTCCTGTGACGAAGTCACACCCTACGAAGTATGTACTCGTTCAAAAAACAAAATAATGCAAAGGAATAATTTAGATTCAAGGCAAAAACACAGTAATTTCTGGACCTGACACATATATGTCAATACTACTTACTGTAACTTGTAAACTAATTGTTAGAATATTATAAAATATTGACACGTATCATTTAAAGATTGATGCTATCCAGAAATCATATGGGTTTGTTAATAATATTACTAAATATGTGTAAAGCCCGGGACTTATTGAGTGTGCTGTTAAGTATATACTTCGTCAGTTATGATAACAAGCATTATTTATTCTTAACAACACCATCAATTTCTTTTCATTCGTGTATATATCATGTTTATAACGACTATCCAGGTGTCTTACGAATATGACTAACAATAAGAATTTATACTTGATTATTCTCACTTTATACTCACATCTATACACACAAAGATACTTACAATGTTACGTATGTAAATTAATATATACTAGTATATACATATATGTATATTCAACACAATACTGTGAAGAAATATACAATATATTTAATGATTTACATAAGTGGGTGTATAATAGGTAAATTGTAGGAATCATAAACCAAAACCATGCGCATGATCATGCTCTGTGATAATGAAAATAAATGGATAGAAAGATAGAGAGAGAGAAAGAGAGAGAGAGAGAGTTCTCTTCTAACGATCTTGGAACACGATAGAGAAAAGAAAAGTAAACTAAAAAAAAAAGAATAGGAAAACGAGGAGGTATTCGGTGAGAATAACAACGACCGACTGAACGAATTCGAGGGAGCACCCAGACTAAAAAAAAGAAAGAAAGAAAAATACTTAAAGGGTTAGACAATAAGGGAGATGGTATATAATAGTAGTCAGAGCAAGTAGATAGGAGTTAGAAAGTTGTTAATGGGTTTAATCTTTTTGGTACGAGCGTCGTATATATCCGACATCTATCCAATAATATGTGTGTATTAGCACCAGATGTATCAGGTATTCTATAATTTTGTAAATAACTTTGTGTTGTTTAAGTGTTAGATATAATTATTAGATAATATATAATTATTAATATATAATTATTAATATATAATTATTAGAATTTTAATAGAAATTTATTTTAATATCACAGTTATATGGAACACTTGTTAAGAATACTTGTTAAAAGAAAATATATTATTAAACATAGTTATTATAATTAATATAATAATTAATAGAGTTAGTTAATATACTTTTGAGTTATTTTCATACCAAGAAGATTAACAACCCACAAGAAAGGAATATCCAGTTTAATAATCAGTCTTATCCTATTATACATTTATTCCTATCTGTATTTCCTATCATACAGAAAATATATTATTAAACATAGTTATTATAATTAAAATAATAATTAATATAATTATATAATATAATAATTATAAATAATTATATAATAATTAATACAGCTAATTAATATAATTTTGATTTATTTTTATACCAAGAAGATTAACAACTCACAAGAAAGGAATACCCACTTTAATAATCAGTCTTATCCTACCATACATTTGATATTAAAGATATTATTGTCGAATGTTTAGGTATTTGAAGTAGATGATAGTGTTTGGTGTTATAAAAAGAAGAGACTCTAAAAAAGGAAACACAAAATGCTAGAAAAAGAACAGATCCTAAACTCTAGCAATGCTGACGTTTGGAGGTAGTGGTAGTGATGCTGATAGTAGATGGTGGTAGTAATAGTGGAGGTGGTGGAGGTGGTTGGCTCGTAGGAGATGGAAGGGAAGTTGCCAAGGGTGGTGGTAAGAGTTGGGGGTTGGTGGTCGGGGGCTGGTATCTTGCTAAGCGCTGGCGCAGTTGGATCGGGGTCTCCACCACGGCAGCATTTCATCCGGTGGTCTCTTTACGCACCTGTCTTCTCTCTCTTTCTCTCTCTCTTTCTCTCTCTGTCCTTCTTTCTATCCTTATTTCTCTATCTGTCTCTGTCTTCTGTCTCTTTTCATCTTTTTTACACACTTTGCCCCTATCAAACACTCACTCACTTTCTCTCTTCTCTTCTCTTCTCTTCTCTTCTTTCTTTCTTTCTTTCTTTCTCTCTTATTTCTGTCTTCCTCTTTATCATCCTTAGACTCCACAGGGCTCACAGTACGAAGAACGATGAGATCCCCGTGACGCGTCTCCCTTGCGATGTCCCATCCCTATCCACCCTTCGTCACCTGACTCTCCTCTCAACTCAACTCAACTCCAGTTTCCCTGAGCCGCGCGTGTACCTTTTATTTGTCGGAGTATGTGTGCGCGCGCGACTCCTTTACGAGGAGGAACACCATCGAGTAACAAGAGCATTTAAAAGATGAAGGAAAACTAAACGCGCGTGTGTGTGTTTGGTTTACTTTATTTTTTTATACTTCGTATACTCTTATCGTCTTATTTTCTTTCTCTCTTTCTCTCTCTGTCTATTATATTTTTTATTATATCGAGTTGTTGGAAAAGAATTTGTCAGATTTATCCCCAAAATTCAATGAGGAAAAATCGAACAATTTTTTTTCATTCTATCAACCCAAATATTTTCTCATTTCGTTTATTTTTTTTTTTTATAAACTGGGTTGGATAAAAAAAGAAATGATTTTTTTTGTTGAATCGTGACAAAAAATCTGACATTTTTTATTTCTATTTTGAAATAAATTGATTTATGTGATAGAAAATGAGTGTAAAAATGTGGGTGTTAAAAGTTTAGGATTATAAAAGATGAAAAAAAATAGTCTCGTTTAAATCTACAATCCACGTGCCAACGATTTTCTTAATTCGTGTGTTCTTCAATTTCTTTCTTACGTTGATATTGTTGTTGTTGTTGTTGTTGTTTCTATGTTTGTTTCATTTTGTTTTCTTCTCGTCGAAGAGAGATGAGTTTGTCCAAGAGAGTACCAGTTCTACTTTACTTGAGAATTTCTCTCGTTGTTCTGTGAATTAGTTTCTCTTAGAAAGCCTGAGATCCTTGTGTTACTTTGTCCAACATAGGACGACTTCCTTCGTTCCTTTTGAAAAGTACTAAATCAACAAGCTTTGGGCCTCGTGAAAGTTCTCTTCAACCTTAACTGGAGAGATTTGTTAAGACGTCAAGGAAAAGAAGGGGTCAGAAATAGTGGTAGACCTTATCTTCTACAATCCCTTCTCTCTCTCACTCTCACTCTCTCTCATTCACTTTTTCTCTCTGGTTTTTACTCATAGAAAAAACCCATATCCAGATTCCATGATTAGACACATCAGATTGATTCAAAATCAGTGCAATATTTTTAACTCTTTAATCTTTTCTGAATGAATATTTTATTTTAAATTATTTCACGAGTTAAGGGGATCACCCTGATTTAGGTTTTTTAAACATCATTCAATAAACAGTTAAAACTTTGAACATTTTATGAGATATTTATTAAAATTTCAGTAATGTGTTAAACTAATTTTTAAGCATAAATTTCTATTACAACATGAGTTGTATCACTCTGAAGACACTCATCTCAATAAAAGGTTGTTGAATGTCTTATCTGACATAAAAAAATCAAACTGCATTTTAATTTGCAAACCTGTGACGAGGATTATTAGAAAAATATTGAAAATTGATTTGAAAATTTCACAATTTCGTTTGGAATTTCTAAATGATTCTACTTTCATCCTACAACTATACACGTGACAAATTTATTATAAAAATTTCAAAGGAATAGATCAAACCATTTTTCAGTAAAACTATTCAAGTATGATTTGACACCTTGCTGTTCTAACAGCTGTAACTTTCAAACAACTTCGAATATTCGAAAATAATTGTACCAGCATATTCTAAACATGTTTAGTAACCAATTGATACAATTCATTACACGAGGTGACCTATTTTAACAATTGAAATAGATTACTTTAAAAAAAATCGTTCATATTTCAAATCAACAGGCTGTAATAAGTCTTGATTGTTATAAACGAAGTGTAATTTGTTCGATATCATCAACGTTAACATCCAATTGTATCGATACAACCTGGACTAATATCCCGTTGACTGTGAGTTACTACCAACAGGACTATTGGACTACCGGATATCGATGGATATTGGGTGATGGTTGGAATGGTGGTGGGATTGGTTGTGGTGGGGAAATTAATAGTATGTGTATTCAACCACAAGTGTGATTAATTCAATCCTCATACATTCCAACCTATTTTCTTTTTTAAATATTCAAAAACAATTGTTAATACGTAGACTTTGGATTCTTTATTGTATCGTACTCGTTTTTGTGTTGTTATTGTTGTTATTGTTGTTGTTGGGTTATTGGTATTGTTGGATTTTGATTGTTATTCTCTGTTTTCTGATCGAAAAGAACAATTCCACGATACCTAATAGGATAAAATACCAATACAGACAAATAAACATAGTTGACGTTATTTTGTTTCATTGTTCGAATGAAATACATCAAAGTTTCATCGAGGGTAGAAAAGTTAGCTGATTTTTATTAAAAAGAAAATTCAATTTTACTCAAAGCTTTTTTATACTACTCGTCTATTCTTTTTCTGTGTTTTTATCATACGTGGATTATTCAAAAACGCCGGTAGCATGTTTCTTTTGTGCATATCATCGATATTTCGCGCGTACGTGTATTCATGCTTGTATATGTGTGTATATGTGTGTATGTGTGTGTGTGTGTGTGTGTGTGTGTATAAGTGAAACGTGTATGTATGTTTTATTTTTTTAATTAAAAAATATTCATTATCATTTTTTTTCCTTTCACTTATATACCAGAATAAAAGTGTTAGAATAACTTTTGGTTTATTCACCTAACACTCTGATTAATTTTTATCAATGACATGAAATATCACTGCAATTAGAGTAATTTGAAAATTGGATACATTTTTTGGTTTTATGGAATTTTCTATAAATTTTCTTTTCCAAGTTTTTATGTATATAAAAGAAAATAATTATTTTTTATGGAAAAAGGTTTTCTCTCCTTTTTAGTTCTTTCATAAAACTTTAATCCCTATTTTTCTAAGCTTTTATCTTAGATTAACGTGTGGCACACGTTAAAAGAAAAAAAGAAGAAGAAGATTTGTTGTTTCTGTAAAGTTTCCAAACCGTAGGATGGGGGATTGTGAGATTGTGGGATTGTGGGAGGAAGGAAATAGAGAAAATCCTCGACACGCATGCACGCATTAAGCTTAATCATAAGCCACCACCAGCCAACCTATTTCTCTGACGTCTTCGCTTAATTGCAACGAGAAAAAACCACTGCGCGTCGAGAGATGCTTTATACCTGTTTATATTCTCAGATTTTTCCTTTTTTTTTTGCTATACACTGTTTGTGTTTGTGTGTATTTATGTAGGTGGTTGTTAGTGTAAGAAAAAAAAATCGAAAGAGAAAGAGAGCAAAATAAAAAAAAAGGGTTTTGATAAAAAACATAAACAAAAAACTCGTAAATTTGTGGGTTGGATTTTGTGCATTTAAGTTTTGTGCATTTAAGTGCATTTAAGTGCATTTATGTTTAATGTTTATTGTTTTATTTTTAAATATGATTTGTTAAAGTATTGATAAAATTAAAGCAAAATATATTTGGAAGGATAGATTAATTATTTTTTTTTCAATTAATTTTTTGGTTTAATTACGAAAGAGACGAGAGAGAGAGAGAAAAGAATGATTTGGTTGATTATGTTTTGTATTTTTTATACATGGTGATGGGGATGGGGGGATAAAAAAGAAGCCGTCGGATGACCGACAAGGTGAAAATTCGAAGGTGACGAGTGTGTGGAAAACTTTTTGAAGGGTGAGCAAAGGGTTGGGAAAAAGGTGTAGAATTTTCCTACACCATTGCATTGTGTGGAAAATTTCTTATCGGAAGATACATCAAGGAAAAGCAAGCGTACCGTGTGTACCGTGTGTACCGTTTACCGTTTACCGTGTACCGTGTACTCGTAGAAGAAGGTGAAGAGAAAAAAAAAGGAAGAACAGAAAATTCTTCTGTTAAGTTACACGATTTTCAAGGGAATATCGTGAAATGTACCGGAAACGATGGACTGTAAAAGCACTGAGAATGGATTTACAATGTAACACCGTGGGTAATGGCACGAGTACGTCCCTCAGGATGATCTGCGTTTTCATATTTTGGTTGCTACTCTATGGTAAGTGATTTTTTTTTATCTTTATTCCTTATATGTTTCTATTTTTTTTAATATATATTTTGAGACGAAGGATTTTCGTTAATTTATCTCAAAAAAATAAAATCAGCATTGCAATGTAATTTTTGTTTGAACAAGAACAAAAATAATACTTTGAATAGCATCAAATTTCAATAATTTAAAAAGTGTTTTAGAATAACTTGAAAAAAAAATAAGAAATAATTTAAGTAAATATATTTTACAAGTAAAATATTTTTAAATAGCATCAAATTTTAATCAACAATTATTTTATCTTCCAACAAACAAACAAACATGTTTAAAGAATAATTTATAAAGTGTTTTATAATAACTTGAAAAAAAAATAACAAATAATTTAAGTAAATATATTTGACATGTAAAATATTTTTAAATAGAATTAAACAGCATCAAATTTCAATTGACAATTATTTTCTCCTCCAATAAACAAACATCTTTAAAGAATAATTTAAAAAATGTTTTAGAATCACTTGAAAAAAAAGAAAGAAATGATTTAATCGACATTATCGTTGATACAGAATGAAACTTATTAAAATTCCAAAACAATTAGTATAACATACTTTTTAAAATAATATTCTTACAACACGTTAAATACATAATGCTCTATAATATTTAAGCTCTTATTATTCCATAAAAGATCTAAAACAACGTTAAGAGTTGATACGAATCGGGAACGAAGTTTTTACGTGCGTCACGAGCTAGTATAACTCGTATAATTTCTATAAAAATTCCGTCAGGTCAGGTGACGTATTAGTACACTACAAAGCAACGAAAAAAAAAAGAAAAAAAAAGGAAACAAATTCAACAGAAAGAAGGAACGAGAGAAAAAGGGTGGGAATAAAGGGTAGGTGAGGGTGAAGGGAAATATGAAACTGGAAAACAAAAGGGTAGTTACACACATTTATGTGTGTGTGTGTGTGTGTGTGTGTGTAAAATACATATGCTTGTTTATACGTTGAAGAAAAATAGAAAGAGTGAAAGAGAAATAGAAACAACAGAATTACAGAGAGACTCTGACTGAGAGAAGTCGATGGTGGTTGGGGGAAGGGAAAGGGTGGTTAAAAGGGTGAGAAAAGAAGTACCATGATCCAACAAATTCACAAATGTTGTCGTGGTTGACTAACATAGTTGTCGATGCGCTTACGTGGTGAGCTTTTAAACTCCAATCCGATTGGACGAGGGAAATTTTCAAGTACGTGAAATTAAAAGGGTCCTCATGTG
>JACGTP010000111.1:227034-246446 GCA_023678845.1 Mischocyttarus mexicanus | reverse complement strand
AAATCTTCTCTGAACCTTGGGCTATCTGCTCATACCTTTCTTTTTAATTTATCTCAAATTTTCGCTGAGAAAACCCTGACGCAATCTTTTGAAATTTTTCACTGAAAAAAACTTTAGTATTCCTTACTTTATCCTGATACAACCCTTACTTATCTTGACAAAACCTTAACTAAGTTATATTAAAATCTTCTCTGAACCATGGGCTATCTGCCCATAACTTTGTTTTCAATCTAGCTTAAGTTTTTGCAAAGAAAACCCTGACGCAACCTTTTGAAATTTTTCCCTTAAAAGAACTGTACCTATTTTTTACATTATCTTGAATTAACCCTGACTTAACCTTGACTAAACCTTGACTAAACCTTGACTTAGTTATATCAAAATCTTCTTTAAACCTTGGGCTATCTGCTCATACTTTTCTTTTTATCATTTGAATCGATTTATACGATTTTAAATTAAAATGTGTATCTTGTTTCTAAGTTGCATGTAGAAATTGTGTACTTGCATATGGAAATGAGTAATTTGTTTCTAATTTATTGCATTTAAAATAAAAATATTTATGGTCGGTTAGTCAATAATAGGTGAAATCATAATAAACGGATTCCACTGTATCTGTTTTTTTGTTTTAATTTTGTAGTTTTAAGTCTGAAGCAGAACCATTGGGAGAATTGCAATGTACGTATGCAACATAGACATACTTGTGTGTTACGTATGCAATGATAAATTCGCTTGGTTGGATGGTGAACTAATGTCGACTCACCCACGAAATGTGGTTTTAGGTATGACGTTGACCGTTTCTCTCTAAACGACAGGATTTTCGGTTTATAAATGTCGATATATCGAGCTACGTGTGTTCCCAGTCCTGTTATTATCGTGCATAGTTTGGTTACATCACTCATTATACCGTTGACATTTTGCGTTCATATAATCGACATATACAAATGTGTATGTACATTACACAAGCATACGATTATTTAACTTTCTCATAGATTTTACGAACGTGAGAGGTCATAGTTTCCCATTTTTCCTTTTAAACTTCCAATAACACACATAATAAAGTATTTTAATGATTATAAATTACTATACTTGTGTGAAGTATTTGTTAATGTCCACTATATGAAAAGATATTTTATAATAATTGCTATTTATTGTCTGAAGTGCCTATGTTTTTAATCATCTATTTAATTAATATTTATGAACTATTTAATATTGCATTTATTCTAATGCAATCTTAATCTTACACAAAAGTATTTAAAAATTCAATCAAAAAAAGTCGATAAAATTGTAGAGGAAATATTAAGCCAACCAGACTATAAAAAAAAAATTAATTTAATTTTTGTATTAAAATACAAATTAATATAATTTTGTATAAAAAGTTTTTAATCATTTTATATAGTTTTCTTAGTTAGGTGAATATAATTTAAATTACACAGTGCACAGTGTAGTATATTCATTTTAATTATTAACATTACACTATTTATTTATTTATTATTTTTTATTCTTTTATTTGATTAGATTAGAATAAATGACAAGAAAATATTATACGAGATGGAAAGAAACTACGAGACGATCCTTTTAAGTAATATGAAAACGCATTGTTTTTATCTCGCGTAAAGAAGATGAACAAGAAGAACGAACGAACGAGACGAAAACGAAAAGGAAAAGACATTAGCTCGAAGTTGAGTATAAAAAGATAGGAATGAGAGAAAGAGATAGAACTATACATAAAAGTCTTGGATATCTCACAGGTGCTACGTGTTATTTAGTGTTCCGGGTTATAAACGCGAATGCAGTTGTTATAGTATGTGGCATACCGTTGGCATAATATTCCAACACGAGACAACCTGTTCGAAGAGAACAACGTCCTTTATAACTTTGTCTTACGTCCTCTCATATTCCATTTTATTCCTTTTTTTCCTCTCTTTCTGAGTACTTTCATTTGTATACTCTGAAAATATACTACAGGTCACTCAATAAGTCCCAGACTTGGGACATGACAATACTGTTGACAAAATCATATGATTTCTGGATAGAACTAACTTTCAAACAATACATGTCAAAATTTTATAACATTCTGATAATTAGTTTAAAAGTTAGAGTTGTTTTAATGATCCTTGTTTTATAGCAAATTTCATCATGTCTACTCGGTTGATGATATTTTTGATTCAAGTTTGTAGTAGTGGATTTATGTTTTATATATTGTCACATACCTGCAAGAAATTCTTTTTTATCTTGTTTAAATATAGGAGTTGAAATGATTTTAAAAAGATTGTTAGCTGTGTGGATAGTAGCCAGGGAAAGTTGATTTAAAACAGGGCTCATTAAAAACACTGTAACTTTGAAACTAATTGTCAGAATGTTTTATAAATTGTTGACGTATTGTCATATATGTGTCAGATCCAGGACTTATTGAGTGAAGTGTTATATATTTAAATATAAATATTCTTTTTATGTATTTGTGTGATAATAGTATTTACGACAAGTGCATATATTCGTCTAAAATGTCAATATTTACATTGAGAGACACATATATACACATAATCGACGTTTAATCGTGCACGTTCGGTTATTTCAAACCAACTCGTTCGAATCCAAACGTGCATTCACATTCTCGTCGAATTTACGGGGTTCGTTGGGATTGTTCGGTATAAGATTACTTCAACGATTGGACTTCCATTAATGGAATGAATTTAAATATCGATTTAGCGGTTAGCAACTCGGGTAAGCTCGTGTAATTTTCCTGCCACGTTGGGGAATAAGTTTTTTTTTTTTCTCATTTTATTATACCACCTTGTCATAATTTGTTTCTATTGTCAAACTATATTTATATATATATTGTCATTTTTAAAATAAAAACTATTTAAGTTTGCATTTTTATTAAGATTAAAAAATTGTATAACCGGAAAGCTAACTTCAAACTATTGCTACCGTCACCACCCCTCATCCAACCACCCACAGACCCTGTTCTTTTTCATACCTTTTAGCATAGAGAAATTCAAGAATGCTTTACATCGATTTGCACTATCTGACTTCCGGCTGAACGCTTTCCCAAGCCGGATGCGAGCTTCTCGTACTTTCAAGGAAATCTCCTTGAAAATACAATAACCCTTCTGAGATCGTTTTACCCAGACATGGAACAAGTTTTCTCTCTCCCTCTCTCTCTCTTTCTCTCTCATTCTCTCTCATTTCATGTTTATCGGTCCATTATGTTGAGTAATTTTAACTTTAACGATATTTTCGATCGAAATGTCATTTACTTTCGAGATTAACTCGATCATCAAATTCCTTATCCTCTAAAGTTGACTATTAATAATATGTCATGTAACACAGGATGCAATTGTGTAACTTTTTATCTCTTCTGAAATATGTTTGTTAGTTTTAGTTTTATACAAAAAATACTAGCTTAGGATAAAAAAGTATTTCTCGTGGTGCTTTGGTATTTTGTTTTCAAAATTAGAATAAATCTTATAGATTATTATTATTATATTTAAGAAAATAATAAAAATATATATATTTCTACTAAAAAATAAATAAAATGTCTCGAATTGACAATTAGTATTTTATATTTAATCAAGTACTCAATGGAATTTCAAAAATCTTTGTTTAATACCTTAATATTTTATTTATAATGAAAGTTACAAATTATTAAGCTTAAATATTCTTCATAATTATTAGCACATTATTCTTCCTAATATTTTTAAACTTAAACTGTGTAAAATAACTTCTCAGTTATTTTTTTATGTATTAGTAAAAGAATTTTGAAAAATATATATTTTTAATAGTTTTTTTAAACAATTATTTATAGTTAAGTTTTATTTTAATCTGATTTTGAAATATTAAATATTGATGATTTAAAAATATAAACCCACGTACGAAAAATAAGATTGATTTATGTTTCATTACTCCAAGATAAATCTTTTAGAGAAAAAATTCACTGTCAATTGATTTGTTATTAATTACTGAATAAGAAAGAGTTACTGAAGTAAAAAAAAATGTAAAAAATGATCATCTTGTAATCTTTTCTAAACATTTTATCAATTTTTTTCTTCATATATTTAGTTTTAGTGATATAAGTTTGATTCGAATCTTTTGAAACAACCTGTATATGTACACTTATATTCACATATATATAACAATTTAATACGTGTATAAAGCTTGTTTATTCTACATTCCAGAATCATTTCAGCTTACGTGCTTCGTGCCGATTTCGTATAACTACTTCAATATTTGTCGCTTAAAATTAGATTTGTTTAACAGCGTAAAATCGTAGTACATCAAGGGTTTACCTTTTCCTAAGGTACGCGAGCAGAGACGTAGTTTAGTTTATACGTCAATGTTACGGTTTCTCTTTGATGTTTTATACCGATACCGCAAATAACACGTATGAGGAATGATATATAATGCATATACATACTTAAACATACACTCAAAGTTGTATGCAAGATAAAAATGCATTCGGAAGTATAATATCTATAAAAAATGAAGTAAAATATAAAAATGATTAATTTTTGTTCATATTTTAAGACATAAGAATTAATAGGAATTATTTTTAATCTGAAATTGGTAGAATAATTAGTCAAATGATAAAATCTAGATTAATTATGTCAAGTTTTGGCAATGAGATTTGTATTTTGATTGCATATATTTATTTTAAATAAATTTAACTAAAATATTGTATAAACTGTATAATTTTAATCATAATCTTGTTAATATTATTATAATTAATTAATATTTAGTATTATTAGTATTTAATATTTATTAGTATTATTATAATTTTAGTAATAATATTGTATAATTAAATATTGGATAACTGCACAAATGAACTTCACACCCTTATCAAAATATATTCATTAATATATTTATTTTCTTTGAAAAGATTATACTTCAATATTACTAAATATATGCACAAAAGTGACTATTGCAAGGTAATAAAAAATGAAAAATTTAGTTCAAGTGTCAGTAAATTTATGAACTGTCAACACCATTGTAACATATCCCATCAATTTCTACAAAATTTGGAAATATCTTTTTTGATTATACTTAAATATAATAGTATTCGTTGTTTATCAAATTTTCTTTCTTTCATATTCTTAAACTTTAGATCAGATCTGAAAGATTATTTCGAAATAACGCCTCTACGATAAGATATATATATACACATACTTAGAAATGTAGTTCTCTTATAAAAGAAAGAATGAAAGATAGAAAAAGATGGTAAAAGAAAGAAGAAAGAAAATCGTTGAGACTTTTAGAGATGTCTCTTTCTCTCTTTGTAAGAATAAAAAGAAGAAAAAGAAGAAGAAGAAGAAGAAGAAGAAACTTTTAGCTTTTCAACTCGACTATTGCTGTTTCAAAAAATGCAAACTTTTATTCCCATCCTTATTCTCACGAGAATCTGATATGTATTCTGACAACTTGGAGAAGCGAGTTTAGCGCGTGTTCTACATACAAGGTGTGTTGTGTGACCGTTGCTTTACAGTACACTAAAGTTCATGACTATTTTTTTTTTACTTAGTTAACAAATAAATTGGAAAATATCAGAGAGAGAGAGAGGTGAAATTTTGTTCATTGAATACATCTAACGAATACAATTGATCAATATTTAATCAATATTTATTATTATTATAAAATATATATAAATATATAGATTATATTAAGTCTACTGGAAAGTAATGTCGTTATTAATATTCCTTTTTAAATGACACTATTCAGAAATAAACTCAAATTAGCTGATAAATAATAAACAAATATTAATATGATTAAACATGACATTACTTTTCGGTCCATATAATATTTATTTTAAATTTAGATATAAAGTCCTAGTCGTAAAAGTAATTTTTCGTATATTTTTGATTGATATTTTGAAATAAAATCTTTTGATATTCATCAATGAAATAAAAATGATTATTAAAACAAGGAAAAAAAATGAAACACGATTAAATCATTGAATATTGATTGAAATATGAATGAAAAAGTATAACAGGTAGAAAATGGTTCGTTTTAAAAGACGATTTCATTTAGGTATTACCGTATGGTTACTATTACTGAACGAGTCAAGAAGATGAATTATCCTTTAAGTCAGTTAATTAATTGAAACCGTTCGCTAATTTAATACACCAACTTCGTTCTCTACCACGTGTCTGAATTTCTCTCTCTCTCTCTCTCTCTCTCTCTTTCTCTCTCTCTCTGTTCTCTCATCTCCTCACCCACACCAACGAATGACCTAATTTTGGACGACGTCTTGCAAGACCTCGAATCGAAATTTGGAACAGAAATAAATCATCCCTTTCCCCTCTTTCCTACCCTGTTAAAGAATTTCTTTTTATTTTTTTATTCCTTCCTATGAAAACTCAATCCAAACTTTTCAATTTAATTGAAATTTAATTGAAATTTAAATTCGATAAACGTCATTCTCCTTACTTTCTTTTATTTTATTTTTTAAATAATAATAATAATGAGCTGTCTAATTTGATTTGTAAATTATTAAATTATTTTGCCAATGGTCTTGTTGTTGAATTTATTTTAAAGAAGAAAATACTTATATTCTGTTGCTTTCAAGATGTAACCTTTTTTCCTCGAAAGAGGATCAAGTTACATGCTATAGCAATACTACCCCAACCCACTTCTTATTGGGGTTGCTTTGTCACTCAACGACTGAAAAGATAACAACATGTTTTTCCGAAGGTATTGTAGTGATGATAACAAGAAACTCTAAGGAACAATGAACTAGTCAGTAGCAAAACTAATATTAAACAATTCACGTCTAGTCCAGTTAAATTAGCATTTTGACAGGATGTTGTTTTGACAGGAAAAAATTGTAAAAAGTTGAGATGTAATTGATTATTCATCATTGTAAAATAAATCCGACACTTGATCATATTTTAAAATTCTTTTCAGTTCTACGGATGCAACGAAAGTTATTCATGTGAATTATTAACGCGTATCGTAGAATGTCGAGTTGAAAAAATTCTACAAAGTTACGAATACCAATTCGATTTTTTATTGAAAATTATTTATGTAATATGTGTAACACTAAACCCTACCACGTCGAGGTTAAATGTTAAAAAGGTTTAAAATTATGGTCAGCTTACGTTTAGATGTACTTTGTCCTTGTATCCAATGCTGTATATTCATATCCATAACTGCACTGTATCCATATATGCACTACACACACTCACTCACATATGCACTTCACTTGCATAAGAAAGAAAACACGTACACTCAACGCGAAATAAATGATATACATTAAATAATATACTTTAAATAATACTCTTGTTATTCCTTCCGACGCTCGAAGAAGACTAAAGATTCTTATGAAAAGTAATTACGAATACATACGACATGTACCGAACATACACGAAGATTAATAACAAATCTAACAACGAAATAACAACGTTCGGTTGTCGACACCGGCCGAGGATTGACGGAGAGAAACGAACGTAAACAAAAGATTGAAAGCTCAACTAAGCCAGTAGTTAAGGAATGTTTTTTTGGGTATTTCATATCTAACGAATTTCTTAGAATTCTCCGAGAGATGTAAACATCGACCGATGTCTACCTCACTTGACTTGTTCCTACACCTTTGCCTATCTTTCTTTCAATACATTGAATACGTATGGACTATTACTATGGGTCACTTATTTACAGGTGACCTACTTTTGTATCGCTGACCTACATTTCTTACCGGTGACCTACTTTCTACAGCTGTTATCTATTTCTAATGATAGATTTTTATTTGATTTCTTAATATTTAAATAATTAATAAATGTAATTATAAGTCATATATTTTTATTAAATCGATTATTTAAAAATTTTTCGATACGTACTTATTAGAATTAATACTTTTCTGAAACAAAAAGAAAATTAAAATTTTGAATAAAAATTCTTATATGTTTCGTGTGGTATCTGTAAAAATACAAAAATTATTTATGAAAATTGTAATGTAGTTAGTTTCTATAGATAAAGAAAATAGAAAGAATCAAGCTGCATGGATTAAAAATATTTTATATTAAATTTACGAAATGATAAGAAACTAATTACAATTACAATATTCATGGTAAGCAGTCTTTGCTGGAATTTTATTTGCCATGGAATGTATAGCATATAAAATATGATAAACATTATATGGAAAGTAAAACACCATTGCCCAGGTCTAACCACGAGGAGGTAACTGCTTCCGAAGACCCAAGAAGAATGTAAAAATCTTGAAGATTGCAACATTCGAATAAATTATCTGACGAAGAACCTATTTTTGAAAATGATCGTAAACGGCCACTGCCTTTGAGTAAAATTTAAAAAGAATTTAGAATAATTATCAATATAACAGTAGCAAGTGTGAATACAAAATGACTAAATGAAAACGAGGAGTAATTACGAGTTAAATTGAGATAACAACGATGATTTAATTTAAATCTGAAAATAAATATAAAAATTAAAAGATATCGAAACATTTTTATATTTTGAATTACGTTAGAAAGAATGTAATGTTTAAATCAAAGAATACGAATTAGAACTTTCTTAAATATAAGAACAGTGCATTAGAGTAGTAGACACATGCTAAATAATTGTTAAATTATTATAGAAAATATATATTATAATTAAAATGTAATAAGTATAAGTTTTGCATACCTTCCTCCTCGAAATCCACTGTTAGACTGATTTGAAATAAGCTATTAAAATTTTTTTTTCGAAAGTTGTTTACATGATTATCGGAGGGGAATTAATTCTATTAATTTCGAATATTATTCTCGTTATACTTACACCACTTCTAAGAAATCTTATTCTATGTGCATGTGCGTTCCTACAAGTCTGAATGTAACAGAATGATTATCTGAAAGGGGAGAAAATTATTAATGCATATTTTAATTAATAATTCAGTCCAGTATTAAGGTCCAGCCCGTGGAATTTATCTAAAGACCTATCAAATAAAAATATATCGAAATTATTTTATATTTTGAATTACGTTAGAAAGAATATAATGTTTAAATCAAAGTATACGAATTAAAACTATGTTAAATATAAGAAGAGTGCATTAGAGTAGAAGACATATGAATATAAGTATTATAATTGAAATGTAATAAATATAAGTTCTGCGTACCTTCTTCCTCGAAATCCACTATTAGACTGGTTCGAATTAAGCTATTAAAGTTTTTTTATCGAAAGTTGTTTACATGTTTATCGGAGGGGATTAATTCTATCTATTTCGAATATTATTCTCGTTAAACTAACACCACTTGGTGTAACACCATTTTTAATGAAATTTTATATGTTAACAGATACAGGACCTCTAAATGTTTTAATAAAATGCTATAAATCTTATAGAATATGCTAGTATATTACATACATATTAAAAAAAAAGATATCGAAAATATTTTATAAGTTTAATTACGTTAGAAATAATGTAATATTTAAACCAATGTATACGAATTAGATCTCTCTTAAATATAAGAAGGGTGCATTAGAGTAGTAGGCATATGCTAAATAATTGTTAAATTATTATAGAATATAAGTATTTTAATTAAAATGTAATAAGTATAAGTTCTGCGTACCTTTCTCCTCGAAATCCATTGTTAGACTGGTTTGAAATAAGCTATTAAAGTTTTTTTATCGAAAGTTGTTTACAAGATTATCGGAGGGGATTAATTCTATCTATTTCGAATATTATTCTCGTTATACTTACACCACTTCTAAGAAATCTTATTCTATACGCATGTGCGTGCCTACACGTCCCTGACCGTGTTAATTAATATTTTCAAAAAATGAAATATACATATTGTTCTTTGGGTTTCTTACAATCTATAAAAAAATCAGAAACGATATCGGATTGTTGCTTTTGCAAAAATTATTAAACGTACAGAAACTGGGTTGAACATACTTATTGTTAATAAGGTAACGTTATTCTTGTTTAAATTTCATGAAAAATATATTAATAATAATTATTAAAAAACAATATACAATAAAAAACAAACATATTCTTTCTCATAACGTTACATTTTGGCATAGTGTTGAACGTGGAAACGACCCACAAGTTTCTTGAGTTTATTCTCTTTCGTTACAATTCAGCTCGTACCTTGTAGGAAATGGTCCGGTCATGGTTCGTGGTATGAACGTTCGTTCTTCTCTCGAAACCTTCTTCTCCTTCTTCTCCATGAACGTGCATCTTCCTTCGGGAAGGTAATAATGCGATGAGAATCGTGCATGGTAGCACCGAGTACGCCATTTTGCAAATTTTTCCTATTCAAGAGGTACGTTCATGGGTATCATTTTAAAGTCTTATGTCTTTATACTGGCTGAGTTATTTTTTTAAATTAACACTGGTGTGTGTGTGTGTGTGTGTGTGTGTGTGTGTGTGTGTGTTGTGTACTTTTAAATATTTATTACGAAACAATTTAGATTGAAAGTTATTTTAGTAATGGCTAACTCATTAACCAACGAGATTATTTATTTCTGATACTTCAAATGTGTTTTTCAATGTTTTATTCAAAATCACCTTTTATTTTATTGAATTCTTTTAATGGTCTGACACAAAATTAAAAAAAAAACATTTCAAACAAATCAACTTGCATCAAAGGAAAATACTATTTCCAAATATTAGAAATTGTTGAACAATTGTTGAACACTACAATGTTTCGCTTTTAAAAGATACCAAAGTGTGACTTATTTGGAGTTGGGGTTTGTGTTTTTTTCCTGTTGGTTCTTTTAGTTCAAAGTTGTGCGATTGGAAATGATCGTTTAAATCGAATCCAGTATTTTCAGATGTATCGGTAACAACAACAACAACAACACAGACACACACACATAGAGAAAGAGATTGAATAGAGGGTTGAAAAGGTAGTAGAATTTGAGAAGGATCTGAATGAGGGATGGGTGATGATGGTGGTGGTGGTGCTGGTGGTGGTGGGAATTGGGGAATGAAGGAATGGGGGAATGGGGGTGGGATGGTGATGGAGAGACCGAGTCGGTTAAATTCGAATCGAGAAACGTAACACCGACCCCGTTGGACATGAGCCAAAGCAAAGTGCCGTATACACGTACTTTTTGAACGGAATTCCATGCCGTCGAAAGCCCTTTTATAATACCCATGCTTCTCCCTTCCTCATCCCTTACCCTTTACTCCCTTACTCCAAGTAGATTTACACTAGGCAGCAACGGCTGGACGATATTCAGCTTTATCCTTATAACTTTAACGCGCGAAATTTTCAACTATAGAAAACTTTAGCGAAACACTAACTACTAGGATGAATTTCTAACTCGTATGTACTCTATGTAATAGCATATGCACATATACACACACATATGTTTAATATTTAGAGTAAATAAAAAACAAATGGTAAAGTTTATCTTAGTGTTTTTGTTACCTTAAGGCTTGCAATGATACAAGCCAAATTGTTCTGAAATTCAACAACTCTTGATATTTAAATATTTTAAAATATTAATGTTTAAATTAATGGATTACTTTTTCCATACCCAAGTTTAATTTTTAGTTTAGGTTTAGGGAAAATGTTATACATTATTTAATTCTATTTTTAATTTATTAGAATAAATGTATTTGTAGAGGAAACATATATTTATTTATAAAATTATTTATATGATTATATAAACAATATATAAATGTAAATAAGAGGATAATTTTGAGTTAAGAAAGTAGAAAGATAATTGAAATGTGAAGGGATTAATATACTGAAATGAAATAATTGAAGGAGAGTTTGGTGAGAATGTAACTGAATTATGATTGAAATGAAACGTTAAAGAATATTGTTTAAACAATATTATCATCAGAGTATTTTGTATTATTTTATTTATTATTGTTTATTTAATTTTGAGTTTTATTATATTTTATTTATTAGGTTGGTGGGATAAATACACAGTTTAATTTTTCTTATTGAATTGTGAGCAAAAATCCTACATTTGTGTTGCTTTTAATAATTATTTAATTATTAAAAATTTATTTATTGATTAATTTTATTTACAGGTATGGAAAAGTTATTCGAATAAGGGAAAAGAAGTAAGATTTATCTTTGATATAAATTTCTGAACGATAGATTCGAATAGAAAGAAATATTATTATGGTTTTGATTAATAACTGTCTTCCTCATTTCTCATCGAGTTTCGTTTCTCGAAAACATCTCGAAGCAAGAGATAATTTAGAGAATGGTAGATGCTTGAATGAGAATGTAATATGAATATCGAACTGTTTTGAAGTTGGAACATCGAGTAACAGGGTTTCCAAAGTGTTGTTGTTGTTGTTGTAGGATTATTCGATGAATCAATTGTTTCGATTTGATAAAAAGAAAGAGGGGTATTTAAATTTAATAGAAAACAAAAGGAAACTTTTTTTTTGTAAAGTTTTCTTTAAAGAAATAATTTTTTTGACAGAATATTATTTCAACAAAGAGACTTGTAAGTTCTTTGTCAAAAGACAATATATTTTTTTTTCTTTTTAATTAAATAAGTAGAAAAAAGAAGTTTTCATTTTTCTCTTAAAACCATATCTCTCCGACGTTTGGCCTTCGCTGGTATTAACTTGCAATATTGCAAAATTGAATAAGTTTGAAGAAAAGTAGGAAGGAGAAAGTAGACTTAAGTGAGAAAGAGGCTAATTTTTTCTTTAAACTTTTGATTGAATATGGAGCCAAGCGACTTGGACGAGTTGAAAAAAAAAAATATGAAAGTGGAAAAAGAAGTTTCGAAGGATACATAATAACGAAAGTAAATTCAATTTTTTTTTTTTCTTTTCCATCATTTCTTTCAAATCCCAAGGAACAATTTGATGTGAAGAAAATTGAAAAAAACGTTCTTTCGTGTATATTTTTCAATACTATTTTATTTAATTTGACACACACACTCATAAAATTTGTGTTTTATATTATTTTAGATAGAAATAAAATTTCAAGTAAAAGTAGAGAGAAAGAATTGTACAGAGTAGGTAAACAATTATCAAAAAAATGAATTTAACCCAAAGTAACATTGAAAAAAATAATCGATAAACCCTGTAACAAAATTGTTATCGTGTTTTGTAAAACATACAGTCAGTTAGGATTTTACAGTAAAGGATAATCAAAATAGGAATTTGAGTTTATCGAATCGTAGCAATATTTGATGGTTTAGGTTCCATCATCCGAGAAAATAATTCATGATGGATCTATGTGGGCATCTATCATCACTTGGACTCATCAACGTCAACATTTTCGGACCAGAGTCAGGAAACATTGAATGTTGAATTGGCGAATGGTATTAGACAGAGATAGAAATTGTAAAAAGAAATGAAAGAGAAAGAAAGATAGAAAAGGGGAAACATCGAGATCCATTGGCAATGCTGTTAGGCATTGATGGATAAACATCATTTGTATGCATGATCCAACGAAACCGTGGTAGTCTTTGTGAGCTTTATGATTCCTTGGTTTGATAGTCGTTGGTATGAACGATAACAAGAAAAAGATGAAGACCAGTAGTGAGTGTATGAGTGAGTGAGTGAGTGAATGAGTAGATGGGTGGATTTACTGGAGAATGGAAGGTGGATAAATACGATGATAGGCGTTTTATTCCATCGTATTGAAACCTATGGTTGTTTAATCAAAAACCATTCTAATAGAAACAGAAAAGTAGTTTCTTTCACCTTCTTCCAAAAATTTACCACATTTTATTTGTTTATTATAAAAAAGAAATTATGTACTTTACACGTTCCTTCATTTCAGGAGGTTTGAACATTTTCTTCAATAATCCAATCCCTGGTTTAAGTTAGTTTTTTTGTTAAACGACACTTCAAAAGTATTTGCTGGGAAATAGAAGGTGGATAAATACGATGATAGGCATTTTATTCCATAGTATTGAAACCAATTGTACTTTAATGATAAACCATTCTAATAGAAACAGAAAAATACTTTCTTCCACCTTCTTCCAAAAATTTACCACATTTTGTTTGTTTATTATAAAAAATAATAGTCAAAAGGATAAAATTATGTACTTTGCACCTTCCTTCATTTCAGGAGATTGAAACATTTTCTTAAATAATTATTAAAATACCAAATAAACATAGATTTTTGATATTCCATCACATGCATAATTAAATTTAAGACACTAACTGTCAAATCATTTCGATATTGGATCTTTTACTTTATTCATTTAAAATAAATACAAAAAATAAATGTAAGAAGTTCTTAATTATCTTACACCAAAAACCTAAAATGCATGAACACACTGAAACACACACTCACACATTTAAAAGTAACCCTCGATGGAATAAAAGTATACAAAAAGAAAAGTAAACTAAAAGAATGAAAAGTTTAGAACGTTTCGAAAAATTTGTCGAACTCACCTTTCGTTAATTAAACAGCAAAGCTTTTAAGAAGCTTACGTATTAAATAAGATAGGAAGAGAGTCTTATCGTAGAGACACGTCTGCAGTTGTCAGCAATTTTCTTCGGAATTCTCAGCATCTTAACCATCTTTAACCCTCCACCCCACTTTCATTCCCATCCCCCAATCTCATCTTTTACCTTAACCATCCTTCTTCTTCTATTCCTTCTGGTACTATCCTCATCTATCCTTTTCCTTCCTTCCTTCAATTTTACCAGCCATTGACACTCGAACTCTCTATCGTTTCTTCTTAACTATACCAGTTCGTCATAACAAGAAGAAATGTTTTTTTCTCTTCTTCTTCTTCTTCTTCCCTTCCTCGACGTTCTTTAATGGCTTGTGCATTGGAAAAAGGGGGATGATATATTTCCTTCTATGAAGGGAGAATAAAAATGAGAATGATAATGAAGTTTTGGTGGAAGAATTTCTTCCATGGTCATGAGATTATTATTTTCTTCGATTCTATGAAAATACCAATCAACCAACCATCCACCTTCACAAATTAATCTCAAATTAATATCAAATTTTATTTTCATACAAGTTCCTTCATAGCAAATGTGTCTCCTTCTCTGACAAGTTTTTGGTATTTTATTTCTAATACAAAATAATGATATTAATTTAAGTAAATATTAATTTTACTTAAAATTCCAATGTTTTTTCAGTAAGAAATTAAAATTGAAGAATCTTTCCCATCACGAGATTATTATTTTCTTCAGTTCTACGAAAATACCAACCAACCACCTACCATTACGAATTAATCCTAAATTATTTTCATATAAATTCCTTCATAGCAAATATCTCTTACGAGTCTTGTTTCCTTTTTTCTTCGAATGTTAAATAAATATTAATTAAATGCATAAGGTCTCCTTTCTTATTAAAAATTCCGATATTCTTTTGACAAGAAATTAAAATGACAAATAACAACAATAATAACACACCATGAATCTCGTGATTGTAGGAACCAAAAAAGGTTTAATTCAAAGTTTTTTCAGGAACAAATAAAAATTGTGGAAAAAAAAATACAAATTAAAGAACCTTATTTGATTCTTCTTTATTATTATTATTATTTTTTATTTCTCTAATATTTAATTAAATATTCACACACACGAATACTTTTTACGTACGTGAAAATGTTTATGAATTATTCTGTGTATTAATTATTATTAAGATTCAGAGAAGAAAGAGAAATAATATTTGTTAATCTTTTGAAATAATACATTTTGGACTAAGAAAATAAAAATAATAAATAATAAAAACAAAAATATGTACTCGCTAATTAAAATTATTTATCTTATGCGACCCAATTTATGTTTTTTCTTTCACTGAGAAAAAAAAAGAACGTCAATTAATTATTCTCTCATCTTTTCATCCGTCAGAAGTTCTTTATTTTAAAGAAGAATGCCAATTAATTATTCTCCAGTTGTTTCAGGCAACGTCAGACCTAGCGTTTATTTCAATTAATTCAATTCATTCGACGTTACGTAGCCTTGCATTCCTTTTACGTTCCAAGATAATTGCACTTTTAGATGACTATGAGTATCGATGAAGAAAATGTAGCATTAACAGAAAGCTATGTAAATTTCAATATTCAAATATTCTAATATCTCTCTCTCTCATTCTCTCTCATTCTCTCTCAAACTAAGCTTTACGATGATTAAATATTCCAGAAAATAAATATTAGATTGTCAAGTATAAAAATGAAGCAAATTCTCTATTCAATTATGTACATTTCTTGCTTCATTTCATACTTGATAAGCTAATATTTAACATACAGTGAACTTATCTTCATCAATCTTACAATTAGATAATTCAAATAAATTGTTATAAATCAACACTATATTATTATTATTATTATAAATATAAATATAATTATAATATGTTATAATAAATTATAATATAAATATAATATAAATTATAATAATATTAAAATTATTTATAAATTTAACTTAATTTATTTAGAATAATAATAAAACTAAAACTAAAATTGTGAGTGTAGTAAATAAATAAACAATTACAGATACATAATTTATTTGATTTTTCTAGTTGTATTATATTACTACTTATGGTGCTTAATTAATTTAGAATAAATAGTCAAAGTGTTCTAGGAGTGAATGGGATGAATATGGATCTCTAAAAGTTCCAAACACACACACACACACATATACACAAATACACAAATACACCCATGCATATTTACATGCAAATACATACACATACGTACACATATTTAACTAAATATCCATTTCTATCCTCATAGAAGTGGAATAAAAGATAAAACATTTTTTTCTTATTTTTTTTTTCTCTCTCTCAGCTACATCCTATCACCAACAGCAGCATATCGTCTACTATTACTACTACTACTACTACTTTTACCATATCAAAATATGAGGACGAGGTTCCAGACTAGGTAATACGATTCTTGCTTATGCCACAAGAAGAAAATTTCATTTTACAGGATGAGAGTTGGATATGTGTAAGCTTAAACGATAATATCGTTTCTCATAGTTCATGCGACACGTTTATATACGATGTCATATTCTTATTTGTACCATTAAAACAACTGAGAAATGAAAAACCCCTTACTTTTTACCCTTTAATCCTACCACCCTTCTCTTGGTTTGCTTTTTAATTCAACTTTGTGTACGAAGAAAAATCGAATCAATTTTTCTCTACAATGTGTTGTTAGTTTTTTTTTTTAAACGAGATAGAAAATAAGCAAATGTACCTTTTGTTTTATCTTAACCAAGCAGAATAATAATAATTTCTTTTTTTTTTTTTATAACTTTGGATAAATGTATTATGCATCTTTTTTTATATTTTTTCCTTCCTATGTTTTGGTATTTTTTTTTATCTTCTGGGTATAATATTTTTCTTGTTATCAATTTAAATAATATTTTCGTTGTTTTACTTTTTTTTTATATGCACTCATAGTGTACAGTTATTCTTACCGTTTTGGTATTATTTTATTAAGGATGAGAAGTATAAATAAATAAATGGTAAAAATTCTTCAAGTAAAATGGATTGGATGTTAAAATAATTAAAACGTCAGCAGAAATAAATTTAACGAATCTGTGATTAAGATTTATCAAATATAAAGTATGAATATAATAGAAACAATTAGCTGTAATTAAAATACATGTAAATAAAATTTCATCGAAATAATAAACAAATAATAAAAATTCTTAAATTAAAACTTAGGGGTAATTTATGTTAAAATAATTAAAATTGTATTTCTCGTTAAAAAATGAAAATAAATAAATAAATACCAAGTTAATGTAAGCTTATTTGTATAAAATATTAATAATTTCTAAAAGAATACAACAACACGTAACTCGAATAAATTTTTACTTAACATATTTCTCCCAACTAACAGAATGTTTTATTTTATCTTTTTTTTTAATTTTATTTCCAACGGAATACATTTAGAAAACAACGTCTATTTTTAAAGAACGAAAGATTTTCAAGCTTTAGATATTTATGTATTATTCAAGAAGAAAGTAAAGTTCCATTTTCTGGCTTTGGAAACAGCATCCTATGTGTTTGTGTGGTACGTTGCAGTAACTTACATGAATCTATAATACAATATCGGATAGTAATATTTATTGAATCAGTCTAACAGAAGAATTCTATGGATGATGTGTTTCAATGAGATTAGAAAACCAAAAAAAACAAAAATAGTTGAGGTACATTTATGAAACGTTGTTCCATTGATTAAGAATTCTCTAAGAATTCAACAAAACAGATACAAACGATTCAAATATATTTTCGATGATTGTTTATGCATTTTAATTATAGTTACGTAAAAATCAAATGATTGGGGATTTTTTAGTCACATGTAAATGTTCTACAAATTTAAAATATTTCAAATATTTCAAATATTTCATTGTTTAAATGATTCATGTATGTGCCAATAATTATGAAAGTAGTCTAAGTCAAAATTTGATACCACATTATTTTAAAGTAAATTAATTCATTGTAATCTTGACGATAATGAACTATTAAATAGTGGTTGTAATTTTAACATGGAATTCAAATACAAAATCAAATGCAATTTATTAAATATTTGGAAACAAGAAGTGTATGACTTAGATTATTATTTTAAACTAAATTAATTCAATGTAATCTTGACAATATTGTCAAAACTGAACCACAAGACAGTGGTTGTAATTCCAACATTATATGAAATATTTCCAAACAAGAACTGTATGACTTAGACTATTATTTTAAAGTAAATTAATTCAATTTAATCTTGACAATATTGTCAAAAATCAACCATTAGATAGTGGTTGTTAAATGATGTGTGGTTGTTTAAATGATTCACACATGTGCCCATAATTATGAAAATAGTCTCAGTCAAAATTTGACACCACATTATTTTAAAGTAAAGTTAATTCAATGCAATCTTGACAATATTGTTAACAAATCAACCATTAGTCAACCAATAGTGGTTGTAATTTCAACATTACATGGAATTCAAATTCAAATACAAAATCAAATACAATCTATTCAAATATCTCGAATCAAGAAATGTGTGACTTAGACTACTTTCATAATTATGAACACATATATGCATTTAAACTTTTAATTTTCAATTAATAATGTTTATACATTATTATTAATATTATTTTAATTATTTATTATTAAATCAATTTGATAATACATTATTTCAAATATTTCATATTCACCTTTTCTAATATTTTCGTTGAAATCTCACCACAAATAAACTTGAGAATATTCAACGAGATATTTCTTAATTCAATATTATTCTTAATCATCTTTCTAGTTACGCTTGATTGCGATCTTTCAAGTGATTTCTCTTTTCCTCTCTCTCTCTCTCTCTCTCTACTATCCCTGATAGAAAACAACTAGATCAAGAATCGAATCTTCATTTGACGTTTAGAATTCACAATCTCCTTCTGATTGTCAATACACGTCTGATTATCAATGTACTCTCCACTGATTACAATAGGAAACCATGAAAATATATTCCTTTCTGTTCTCTCTTCTTTGAATAAACACAACGATGTTTATTTCTCTGCTGCAAGGAACAGTTTCAGATTT
>JACGTP010000111.1:167683-220989 GCA_023678845.1 Mischocyttarus mexicanus | reverse complement strand
CAGGGTTTTCTCAGCAAAAATTTGAGACAGATTAAAAAGAAAGGTACGAGCAGATAGCCCAAGGTTCAGAGAAGATTTTGATATAACTTAGTTAAGGTTTTGTCAAGATAAGTAAGGGTTTTATTAGGATAAAGTAAAGAATAGTAAAGTTTTTTTCAGTGAAAAATTTTAAAAGATTGCGTCAGGGTTTTCTCAGCAAAAATTTGAGACAGATTAAAAAGAAAGGTACGAGCAGATAGCCCAAGGTTCAGAGAAGATTTTGATATAACTTAGTCAAGGTTTTGTCAAAGTTAAGTATGGGTTGCGTCAAGATGCTTTTAGTAGTACAAGTAAACGACCCATATATGGTAAGACAAGTAGTATAAAATCAGGGTGTGACCAGACAAGTAGTATTAGGTTCATCAAGTATGAGATACAACAAATTTCAATTAAATTATATCTACTTTTTGCTTTATAAAACTAATATCAATTAACTTTTGTTTCTTATAAAAACTATTCAACGCACGGGAACCTAATTTGGCTGACAAGGAGACTGTAATGTCAGCCACCCTTCTTTTTATTAACACAGTGTTTGTGTAAATGGTTCTCTATAAAATACTTTCGATATAATTTCCACTATTATCACAAATAGACATTACTTTTTGTATTGTTTTATTATTAGTCAATAAAACCCTTTGATGGGTATAAATATTATTACACAGAATTACTTTAAATAAAATATTTCTCTATCATGTTCATGAAATTTCGATTTTAATCAGCAAATCATTATTCCAATGCTCTAAAATTCTAGAAAAATTAAATAAAATAAAATTTTAAGTGGTAGCAGAGTAAGTAGACTTACTTTTCCAATCTTTATAAAAATCAACTTAAAATATTGCTATCGTTTCATTTCCGAAACGGCATTACCCTTCTCACTACACTCCCCTTGTGGGCCTACTGGATTATATATTTTCCAAAAGAGAGAAGAGCGTCCGAAAAGCGTCGGATATTTATAAGTATGCTAATTTTATCGTGTTCGTTCGAAATAACGGGCTTCGTAGGGTATCATGGTGAGAGGGGATGGGTACAGGGGTAGGAGGTACGAGATTAGGGGTGTTAGTTTGGGGAAGGTCGATGGTTTTGCAGAGAGAAATGTGTAAGCGCGAAAATTCATTTAACCACGACCAATACACTCACACACATACACTCACACACACACTAACTTGGAAATTAACGTTGCACGTTTATGCATTGAAGATAACTACTGGAGGTATGATACTGACGGTAAATTGGGGAGCAGGGTTAGAGGGGTTAGGGGTGTTTTAGTAGAAGAAAAGATGAACAAGGGATGAATAGGAAAGGGTGTGTATTATTTGATATGTCACACGTTGTCTCTCTGATCAAAAGTTAAATGGATTTTCAATGGTGTACTCTGAATCAATACTGAAATTATGTTTGCGAATGCTCTCAATCGTTTTATCACTCATTCTCTCATCTCTCATCATTTCTCTTCATTGTCTGACAATTTATGTCCAGTTAACTTTCTACTGACTGATAAAAATGAAAATTGTTTAGTTTTCTATTACATACATGAATGATTATTTTTGTCTTGGTGTATTTGTAATTGTACAATAATTTAAACTATGGTTTTGATAAGAAATATTTTTAAATTAAACAGTAAAAATATAAAAATTTAATTACTATTTATATATAAAGTTGTCAAGCATGAAATGGAGTAAAAAAATGCACAGAATTGAATTGAAATTTGCTTTATTTCATATTCGATAACCCAATGTATTATAAAACTTAAATATTATTTTTTTATAAACATTTAATTGCACCAATGTTAAAACACAAGACACTTGCAACCTTTCTGCTTCTTACAAACAAATAAAAAATCTTATACAGCTAAAACTGTGAAACATTCGTAAATGTGGTAATGGTTTAAAAGATTACTCGATGGTTTTTGTAGATAATATTGGAAAATTTGTAATCTTTTAAATGTCATAGAGAAGAGAATCGTGAATGGTAGGAATGCACGGTTGAAGATTTACTATTGTAAATTGGTAACTAACAGGCAAAGCTCAACAACCACTACTCGTATGTATGTAATACGTGATTCTCCGTTTGGTCAATGTTCAGACTCGCGTACTTACGATAATTCGCTTTGCTAATTTTCTATCGCAATACGTGACGTCCAACAGTAGGTTACTGCATGAATGCATAACTATCTGCACACTGGAAGAAGACTATTTCTGGTTAATTCAAATCCAAATATTCTGTCACTGTTTGTCTCATGTTTTCAAATTTATCTAAAATTCTTTTTACCCTTGTAAAAAATACTACAATAAAATAAACTTTAAAATAATTAAAAATTCAACATAGAAGATGATTTGTCTAATAGAATAAATCATTTTAACTGAGTTGTCAAAATAAATCAAAAAAACAGAACAATAATCTGAATATTTGGTTTGTTATTGCATCTTGGTTGTAAAAAATTAATTCATATTTTATTTATCAACATATTTACAATACAACAGATTCGTTGTATCATTTATTTTAATTTTAGAGCATTACTTTATTAAAAAGAAAAATAGTTTAACAGGAAAGCAAAGTATTTTCTTAATATTTCTAATCTAATTCATACGTTCTGGTGAAGTTTGAATGCGAATAAAAGAAAGTGCTTGTGGTGCATTGTAGGAATGCATTTTGGCACGGTTAAAAATTTACGAGGTTTAACAGCACGTTGGGAAAAATACAGAGTACCGTACTTAATGCTTTAATTATGATAATAAAAAGAGGATGAGGTTAAAGAAGAAAGGGTGGGAATGTTTATTGCATTTTATATATCAGATGTTTTGGAAAAAAAGGTCTGTTGGGTGTAAAAAACAAAAATTGATAAATGATTAACCTTTTTAAAAATAATATACCATTGTTATGTTAATAAGAAAGAAATATGAGAAAGATTTGAATAAATGTAATATTTTATAAATAATATTAATAATAATATTAATTTAAGTGAGAAAAGTGTAGGATAAATTTGATAAAACAGAGCTTACACTGAACTTAAAAGCTTTTCTTTTATATAAAAAAAAAAATAATAATATCCAATTACGTTAATGCACTATCACGACTGAAATATTACAACGTAGAATAATTTATAAACCAATTAAAAATAATTTATACCATACTACAATCCCTTTTAATCTACATAATTAATTATCCTTACTAATTATCAAAGTTTGGAGAACCGAATTATATAGTTTAAAAAAAATCATAAACAATTTTATAAATCATTGTAAAGTATTGGAAAATTTTAATGATGATATCAAACAACGTAAAGAGACAAACACATGATGTTTATTTTTAAATTATTAATGGTTTAGAAATTTTTAAAGACTGTAAATTAAAAACAAAAGACATATTTTTTATAATGGAGCAAATAATGCATAGAATTGAATTGATAATTTGCTTCATTTCATACTTGACTAGCTTAAAACAGTATTAAATTACGTTTCATCGTATTAAAACAATATTGAATAATAAAATTAGAAATAATTAACAACATACAGAAGATAAATGTAAATGTTACAATATATAAGAATATTATTTAAAAGAATAAAAGTTAAATTTACTTGGAACAATGTTGATTAGGAATAATTGAAATATCAAAGTCATTTCGTTGTTTTTGGTTTTGAAATTAAGCCAAGACGTTTCACGTGATTATGAACGATCAAATTCGACTAATTTAACTTCTCAGCATTCTTACGAGTTATTATTCGACAATTTTCATCTATCAATGCTTTTATTTTGTTTTCATCAGCTTTAATGAGCCTTTTAAGAACGTGGTGCATCTTAAACATCGAAATAACCAGAACGAAATTTTGCAAACTAATTTTTGACATTGTAGTTTGATAAATACATCTTCTCTCCATACAAATCACATAATTTTCGACTTGCTTGAACTGCATATTGCAAAGAATCAAACAAAATTTTGAACAAACAAGCCTTACAATATCAGCTATCAAAATATACAATAATTCTGCAGCTTAAGTGTGCAGTTAGCTGTAAAAAAAATACAATAAGCTACAAAAAATACAATTCCGAGCTACCAAATGTATTTTAAAAGAATAAAAGTAAATTTTACTTATAATAATTTAAATCAGAAATAATAAATTGCACATTAAATATACTTCATAAAAATATTAAAGAAAAATATATTAAATATGCTTAGAACAATGTTAATTAAAAAGAACCTTTAACGATGTAAATATAAACTACTATAATGTATCAGAAGTTTTTAGTTTAGAAACTTAAGATATACATGAGGAAGATTAATATATTCGATGTAATAAACGAATAAAGAGAGAGAGAGAGAGAGTGAGAGAGAGTAGTAAGGTGGAGTAGTGACAGGAAGAGAAGGGATGGTTCAGTAAGGGGGTTAGTTTTCAAAGTAGGGGTGGGTTTGAAATAGGCAGGAGCGTATATCCTGCGAGAAGCACTGCACTGCGGCGAATACAATCTCGTTTCGTTGCTACGCTTGTTGTTACATGCAAGTGTGTAAGGTAATAGTGATGCAGATAGTAAACCGTATATGTACGTACGTTTACATCGAAAGATGACAGGGGGTTTGAAGGGTGGTAAGAGGAAGGTGGTATATAGAAGCGTATGCACGCAGATAGTGTTGCTAGAAATAGAGAGATAGTAGTTTAGGGTAGTGGTATACTAGTAGGGGTACCTGTTCTTGTCCACAAAGGACCACGTTTCCCAACGTTACCTCTCACAGTTGTATCTATTTGCATGGAAGACGTTAGTGGCTTACGTATTCGATGTTTGTCGATTGCTATTCAAATCACTGAATTTATCTATGAAAATAGTTTACTATTTTGTATATTATTTTTCTAATATTTTTGGATTTATCAACGTGATTCTGTGTATAGTAAAAGTGTTCATCACTTTTATTACTGTTTAGTTTGATTTTTTTAATTATTAATTAATAATTATATTAATTAATAATTATAAAGCTATTTTTTTAAACATGCTCTATAGGTTTTGTATTTTTGTATATTAATAATAATAACACATAGCAGAACAATTGGAGTATACAGTCAGAATATGAATTATTTTAAATAATATAAAATACACTTCATTGGAAAAGCTTAGGGATTGATCGTATACATAATTTTTGGTATAAAAAATACACAAAAATACTCCCACACCTAACACAAGGAATAAATTAACAATAAGTAATAGAAAACCCAAACATATTACCCCTCTTTCTAACACAAGGAATACCATACATCAAACCAATGAACCAAGATACCCAAAATCCAGCAAATTACAAACCTTTTACTTGCCTCTCAACATTATATAAAATAACTACATTAACTACAATTAATATTATATAAAATAACAGCCATAATAAGCAAAAAAATTGATAGACATCTAACACAACACCATATCTGTAATCAAGAACAAATAATTTATCACTTGCATTTATTTAATGTTACAGATAGTGCAGCACATGGTGGTATACGTCGTTTAAAAGCAGATATTTTCCAAGAATGGCCTTCACAAGAAAAAGGACCATACTTTGATACTTCAGTGCCATCGAACATGACCGGTTTAGTTGGGAAAACTATTCAACTGGTTTGCAAAGTGAAGAATCTTGGAAACAGAACGGTAACTATCATCAAACTTCTACCCCTAATCCATACTTTTATCATATAATTTTATATCTTTCCTCATTCTTAAACATAGAATACTTTAACTACGAAACATCATCATTCTCGAAAAACTTTTGCTATGAATATAACATATTATATAACAGACTAAACATAATTTTTCTAGGATATGTATAATACGATGATGTCGTGTACTATGTTAAAAGGAAAAAATAATAAATAAGATTTATGCTAATCCAAGTCATTGCTAGTCAAAAACATTTTTTTAATACCAAAATTTAAGTTCAGGAAAGTATGCATTTTTTTTAAACATTCTTTTTTGCATTAGAAATAAAATAACGCTAGTTTTGAACTATGATGCACGTCACGGTGCATATTAAACGAAAGAATATTTAAACTAAAATTAGAAATAATGATATTGTAAATATTTATTTAACAAGTTTAAAATAAATGTACAATAATCAATTAAAAATTAATTTATAATTGAAATACTTGTCTAAATAAAACACAGATGCATCTTAACAAATGTTTTATAAATTATCTAACAAATATACCACAAACAATATTTCAAGAAATTAAAAAAATATTGTCCTGAGCAATGTGTTAATTAAAAAAATAAAAATATATTTTCAATTAATATTCAAAATTAATCACAGTGGTTTAATTTTCCTATTATTTCTATTACAAATATTTTCTAAATTCACGATTAATTCGAAACGACTCTTTAAATGGAATAAAAAAATTTTAATTTAACTAAATTCTTTACATTGAATTTATTTTATTTCTATTCTTTCTGAATTTGTTTTTTTTCTCTGATATACCACATCTTACTATTCCTTTGAATTGGTATTTCAAGAATCTTTGTTAGATCCTTCCAACCCTTTGAAAAGTAAGCAAGCAAGCGTCGTAGGGAAAGTTTTCACGGATTTAGGAAAGACGATTAAGTTGAGAAAGAGAAATTTCTCTTTCTATGTAAAATGTACTGTATATATATATATGTGTATGTGTGTGTATATATGTGTAAGTCTTCTTTATATGTGTATATATAGAGTACCGTTTGCGGGGGTTACTAGTTTTAATCCAGAAACTCATTTCTATGCAAAGCTCGGTTGCTCACATTTATGCTTGTCCCCCCAGAAGTACGTGTGTTGTATCATCTAATATGTTTCGTTGATAACGCACGTTTTATACTTGTTCACTTGTTCCCTTACTTCTAGAATGGTGCGAGGAAAATTGAGATTCGAGGAAAATTACCAAGATCCTGGCTATAACTCTTTTTTTATCCTTTTTTTCTCTTTTTAATATGTTTTTCGTATTGGGAACTGATATGGAGGGGTAGTTTAATTAATATGACTTACTTTTGGTTGCAAATTTCAAATAATTACATCCCAGTTAACACAAAACATTAATATGACGTAAATCGAACGTAAATCGAACGTCATATTAACGTTTTGTGTTAACTGGGATTTATGGTTCAATCAGTGTGAAAATTAATTAAATAATTTACTATTTATCAATCTTGGTAATAAAAAAAACAATACTGATTCATTTCTATCAAAGAATAGATTAATTTTAAAGAGTATTATGCTAACATAACCTATTCAGAACTCAATGGAAACATGGCTTAATTAATATGGCTGACTTTTGATTACAAATTTCAAATAATTACATGTATGGTTCAATCAGTGTGACAATTAGTTCAATAATTTACTATTTACTGATCTTAATTATAAAAAAATAATACTGATTCATTTCTATCAAAGAATAGATTAATTTTAAAGGGTATTATGCTAACATAACCTATTCAGAACTAAATGGAAACATAACTCAATTAATATGGCTGACTTCAAATTAAATACAAAAATTTTCTATTAAAAGAACAACTTTAAATTTTATTCCAATGATTAAACAATTAAAAGAGATGTTTTTTAACGTTCTATATTATTATTTTTCTAATATTATCTACTCAGTTAACACAAAACATTAATATGACGTTCGATTTAGGTCATTTTTCAAAAATGATGTCATATTAACGTCATATTAACGTCATATTAACGTTTTGTGTTAACTAGGTAATATATTTATAATAACTAAGATGAAAAGTTTTGTTTTATAAAGTATTTAACATTTCTTACTTGTTCATTAATTTCAACAAAATTAAATCTCGACCATTTCTATTCAATTTATTTGAATTTAATGTTATCCCAACACGTGTAATACTAATGTTACTATTTAAACTTGCTAATGTCCTACAATATGACCGAAATTAACGACATCCAATACTACGCACGATTTTATCTCTAAAAAGAAAAAAAATGATAAAACTGAACGTTGAGCCAAGCTGGCACGAATAAACGTGGAATATGTTTTCCATGGGTGGAATTAAAAGCATACAAATGTAGTGGTACCATATTTATACATATATGTACATAAATATATATATACTTGCACATATTAGATGCACTTTACATATACATTCACATGTACACAACCTACGAGAAGAATTCTCGATTATAAAAGAAATCACGAACGTTCGTTTTATCGTAATTACAACCAATAATATTTTTGTAATTTTATTTTTTCTCAAATGAATATTGAATCGTTGTTTTCAAATGTTACTCTGAATCACCCAAACGTGTTGACTACTAATTCAATAAAAATTCTTCTTGATTACATCTATTATATATCATTAAAAAAAAAAACAACAAACAAAACTCACAGATTTATTCAATCTTCCTCTCACGTATTCGATTTTATGACAATTTATTAATAATAATAATAAACAATGCTGAACAATGTTGAACAATTCTGATAAATAAAATATTACTGATTGGACAACAGGATTGTTTTTTTTTATTTATTATTTATACTAACGTTGTAATTAAACTTTTAGTCATATTGAAAATAAACAATTTTATATTCGTTTCGTGTGTATTTATTTAAATAAAATAATATTCAGAAAATAGAATTGTATTCATTGAAATCATTTTGGATAATCATTTAATCGAATTACGAGTATGAATATTGAATTATTTCATAATGAAATTAATTATTATACTTGCTCTTTAACGATCAATAATTTATTTCTTAACTTGAATAAAAATTCATATCTTTCTCGTGTTATTAATAAATGATTATAATATTTTTCTAGGTTTCGTGGGTAAGGCATCGAGATATTCATTTGCTTACTGTCGGACGTTACACTTACACCAGCGATCAACGTTTTGAAGCAGTACACACACCACTTTCAGAAGAATGGACATTGAAAATACGATATCCTCAGAAAAAAGACTCCGGTGTATACGAATGCCAAATATCAACTACACCACCAATAGGACTTCCAGTTCATCTAACGATAGTTGGTAAGTTCAAACAATTGTTTATAAATTTTCTATTAGAGTCTCAGTGAAGTTTTGAAAAATTACGTAAATCGTACGTCATTTTAACGTTTTGTGTTCACTGGGGTGTTATCATTATTTTCATACTTCAATAATTATTTAATTCAAAAATAATCAGATATCTGGTTAAACAAAACTCATCTCAATATAGTTGATAAGTTATTAAATTTTTAATAATTTTTATTAAGTGTAATAATTAAACGTGTACTTCAATATTTATTTATTTATAAATTAATTATAAATATTTGGTCATACTTAATTTATCTCACGATAGTTTATAAGAATTGTGAATATATATAATAACTTAAAATGTGATGGGTTGAATCAATAGAAAAAAAAAAGAAGGTAAATTCAATTAAAAAATCTTTTTCCAAAGTAATTTCGATGTTAAATGAATTATATATTCCGTAAGTTCGATTAAAACTTAATAATAATTCATTTTAAATGTTTTAATGGAAAATTAGTGAGTCTCTTTCTCTTATCCCTTGTTATCGGAAAAAAGGTACATATATATCCAGTTATATTAAACTATGTAAATACATATGTACATATACAACATATATAAGAGATGAAATTCCATCGTGTAAGGGATTAAAAGATTAAACACAGTTAGAATTTTCAAAAAATTGATTTTTTGTTTAGATTTTTGGAATCTGCATATCTTTGAGTATATTCTCTAAAAATTTCAAAGTGATCCAATAAATATTTTCGAAGATATGCCCATATTTGTAAGGACACTTCAGAACGTGAAACTAACACGTTTTTCTCAAAACAGTGTTTTCAAAGTCACTGATCGCGAGATCTCGAAAACGACTCAATCGATCGATCTGAAATTTTACCACAACTTTGTCAGATATATTCCTCAGGTATTGGTCAAAGGAATAAGATTTATGATAATTATTTCTATTTTTATAAACAATCTTTCGTGCAAAATTTTGGTCAAAAATTTAAATTGTTTGTCTACATAGTCGCTATTTTATCAAAAATTTATATTTTAACTATTCTTTAATGTCAATCTTAAGATTGATCTATGCATTGAAAGAATCTGGCTTACTTTTGACTTAAAAATAATCCAAACCAGAGATATGATCACCGTTAAACGCTATTTTTTGAAAGACTTTCAAAAGATCGTTTACAGGAACAGAATACATTTAATTATTATTTGCATAAGAAAAATGAAATCCCATTCTATAAAAAATCATTAAAAAAACGTCTTTTGAGCTTTACAACTGCATACAACCCCTTAAATACAAAATACTATAAAATCATTCCAATAATGCATCTCTGTCCAGTGTTGGGTCTTTTCAACAGCAGAAAATCACCAACATGCAAAGTAATTCTAATCTTTATGCCTCTCAAAACCAAACAAAAAATGTTATATAACCGTTCGAAAATATGTTTAAGAAGTGTATGAATGTGCATAAAGTGTGGTACCAATTTAGAAAAATAAAATAAAATGAAAAACTGTAAGTATTAGGTGTTGGAATTAACTCGTAGCGTTATACTAAAGATGACATGAGTTTTAAAGTATTCTGTTTTCACCTTCAGAAACAAATTAATCGTAAACCAGCTCTAACAAGGTTTTATTTTTACGACAAATATTATGTTTTAATTGTTAATAACATCATGTTACTATTATTTAAATATGTTGAGGTTTATCCCAAATAAAGTGTTTTTGCGGGAACGGCACAAAAGAAAAAGTTTTTTACATCGTATTGTTACTAGTGATGAAAAGTGGATACATTATGACAATCCTAAGCGTAGAAAATCATGGGTTAAGCCCGGACAACCATCATCATCAGTGACAAAACGCAATATTCATGGATCTAAGCTCCTCCTTTGTATTTAGTGGGATCAACAAGGTGTAGTTTATTATGAATTGTTAAAACCCAATGAAACCATCACTGGGAATCGCTACCGGTTACAATTGATGCGTTTGAGTCGTGCATTGAAGGAAAAACGGCCGGAATGGAGTAAAAGGCACGATAAAGTTATTTTACTGTACGACAATGCTCGACCTCACGTGGCGAAACCAGTGAAAACATACCTGGAAACATTGAAATGGGAAGTCTTAACCCACCCGCTGTATTCTCCGGATTATTGCCCCTTCGGATTACCACCTGTTTCGATCAATGGCTCATGGTTTATCAGAGGAAAAATTAACATCTTATGAGGATTGTCAAAATTGGATCGATTCATGGATTGCCTTCAAGGACGAAGAGTTTTTTCAAAGGGGTATTCGACAGTTACCTGAAAAATGGGAAAAAGTAGTGGCAAGTGATGGGCAGTATTTTCAATAATGTAATTTTTTACTTTCACTTCAAATGAATCGTTATTTTTTAATAAAAAAAACGCTACGAATTAAATCCAACACCTAATATTTCAAGAAATTCAGAAAGATGCTTTACTTTTTGATCACACCTCGTATGCACAGTTGCATTAACTTATGTTAAATACATGTATATGTATATGTATACACATATACTGTTCTAGTTTAT
The DNA here is from genome assembly GCA_023678845.1 of Mischocyttarus mexicanus. Lineage (NCBI taxonomy): Eukaryota > Metazoa > Arthropoda > Insecta > Hymenoptera > Vespidae > Mischocyttarus > Mischocyttarus mexicanus. The sequence continues at coordinate 209,430 of JACGTP010000111.1, read as the reverse complement.
CTCGTAGAAGGAAGATTGAACATATCCTTAATGGAAGTAACACCACATGGGACCCAATCTTTCTCTCTCTTTCTCTCTCTTTTTCTCTCTCTCTCTCTCTCTGGGTTTATATCTTACGCAGATACCCTGCTTTTGAATAGAATTTCGTATCCGTTTGCTTTCCACATCGACACTAGCTTTGAGAAAGAATTTAATCAGTCCCTTCTATTCAAAGATAGGAATATAGAATATACTTTACACACTTTTTCCTTTTTGTCCTTTTTACATATTCATCGAAGAACGAATTTGAAATTTGTAGTTTTCTTTTACACTTTCTCTTACTCTTTTTCTTCTTTATATTTCGATATAAGTATTTTTCTTTTTGAAGGTTTGCTGTTTGGGATGAATGTAATCTCATACTGTGTTATAGAAATGATACTATGTAAAAAGTGTGATATCTTTTTTTAAAGGGAAGAATATTTTTCTTTCTTTTTTTTAAGTTTAGAAAAATACTCAAATTTTATCATTTTTATTTACACACTGCATATTACACACTGCATTATACAATGCATTATACACTGCATACAAACACGTGTTTTAATCTAATTTTACTTTACTATCGAAAACTTGTTAATTTTATAAAAGAAATATTTTGTAGAATTAATTTTAGATTTATTACAGGGAGAGATAAATATTCTTACGTTTTATGAATTATTATAGTTTTTAAATTATAGTTATTTACGTGGAATGTTATGTTCATCAACTAGCATGAAAAGTAGACGAAAAATGGGAGACAACTGGTCGTGTAAAAATTTATTTAAATTATTTTAATGGCTTAAAGAGAAAAATGTTTCTTTTTTTTTAGTTGCAACACTAATAACAATAGCTAATTTCTTAATAAATTTATAATAATTCCCATATTTTGATACACCGAGTAGCCTTTCATTCACTTCTTCATCTAACAAACTAAGTTTAACTTACAATTGTTAAATCAAATTTGATACAAGAATATTAAATTTATTTTAGTCAATGCAACACGAAGAAGAAGGCTCCTATTTGTTAAATTTAACATCCAATATCCTGTCGACAAATTTATTTCCAATGAAAAGAAAATGTATCGAATTACTCACGAAATTGAAATATTTTATTGTAAAAATTCTTTTAAACAAAAATCAATATTAGTTCTTAGAAAATAATATTTTTTTTAGTATAAAGTTCTTAATTATTATTGAAATTAATATGAACTTTCGATAAAAACGAGTTTGACAATTTGTCTTTCCATTTATTTTAAACAAAAAAAAAATAAGTTAGTAAAGAAATAAAAGAAAAACACTTGATTGCTTTCCGTTCTACTTTAGACATACTAAAGTTGTTTGTTGTTGTTCCTATTTCTATAGCAAAGTTTAGTTCAATTGGAATTGTTGCTCTAACGTAGTAAGACGATCGGAGGAAGTGTAACTCTAGTCGATAGGAAAGAAAAAAGAAAGTAAAAAGGTAGAAAAGGGGTAGAAAAGGGGTAAAAGAGGTGAGTGGGTGGGTTGGGGGTTTGGAGAGGAAGGTTGGATGAAACGAGAGATCGATAAGTAAGATACTTACTATCAGAGTGTTTCTCAATAAAGTGAAGTAAAGTAACTCGATTTGTTTCGAGAGACTAGTATTCAATTTCTGCATGAAGAAATTAAAAGAGAACAAAATGTTATCAGATATATTTTTCAATTCTTTATAGATTCATTTATATTTTCATTCCATTGAAAATAAAACCAAAATTCAACGTAGTTTGAAATCCTGAAGATTAACATTGAATATTAAAATAGGAATTAATTGTGGTTTATTTTTCTTCCCTCATCAAAGTAAAGAATAAAATTAAATAACTTGGAAAAAAAAGATTAGAGAGATTAAAATTCTGAAAGCTCAAATTTAGAGAAATAGAAGTTGTGAAGGTGGTTTAAGGGTGGTTTAAGGGTGGAAGAAGAGAAAAAAAAACAGAGAATGAAAATTCAGAAGGTGGAAAATAAATCAAATTTTTTTAACAGTGGGTTCTTATTTTCGTAACCTTTTATTACTTTGTCTCGTATTTTTGTTTTATTTTTTTTTTTTAACGTAGATATCCTTTACAACATTTTGTTCTCTTTTTATCGTCCTTTCACTCCCCCCACTCTTTCTCATTTCCTTCGTAGAAGAATTCTCGTTTCATCGCTCCTATTACTTTTTCAACAACGACGAAGAAATGAGAGTTTTACTTCGTAAAACGTTTTTCCCCCTCTTCTTTTTTCCATTCCCTTATTTCACAATTTTATACAATTTTTTTGTTCTTCGTTAAATATGATACCTTGCCAATATCCTGCGTCAAAACGGAGTTTTTCATTTTAGTCTTTGAAATTTCTCCAACGTTTAGGAATATCTCAAGTACACACTGTGAATAACTTTTACTGTTTTAAAAAGGTATTTCTTTTTTTAATATCAATTAAGGCGATATTACTTAAATTTTATACATCTTATCGAACGTTTTTTTATTAAACATTATTAAAATAATAACAAAATATTTGAAGGAGTATAATACCATAAGCATGGATGATGGAAAAATTTGTAAGAAATAATTAAAAACACATTCAAAAGTATATTCAATTAAATCGTACTTCTGATTAAACTTTAGAAACTAAATATTATAATAATAATAATAAAAATATATTTTTCAAGAGGTATAAAAGCATTAGAATGATACCAGAATTAAACATAGAATATGATCGATAAATTGCAACAAAATAATTACAAACACCTTCTATACAAACACATTCAAACATACATTAAATTAAATCATGTGACAACCAGTTTAAAGTATTTTAAAAATACCAAAAATCTGTTATGTATCCTTCCTCCTTTTGACAGATATAAATAAACAATGATTGTTAATCAACAATAAAAATTATTCGTGACAATTATCTATTAAGTTTAGATTACTAAAATAAACTTCTTTCCAATTAACGTTCCAATTTTCTAACAATTAATACACCGTATTATTGCAATTGTTGTCTAATCTTATACTCCTTACCTAATTTATTTTTCTTTCTATTTTTCTATGAAGTCTAAGGATGGTATCATTTTCCACACACATGTATACATACACACAAAGGTAGATTAACAAAATATTAGATTAAATTGATAATTATCTAACGATGTGGAGTTCTCAAGACCGGTTATCAAGCAGTTAATTAGCAACGACTAATTAGCTTCCACCCTACACCCTCCCATCTCCTCTCCTTCAGCAACCATTAGCCTGAATATGCTTTGTAGGGATTTCTATGTGTGCGTATGTACATTTGTGTATGTTAGTTCTGTATATGTGTTCTATGTTCTCTCTCTCTCTCTCACTTTTGCTTAAGTTTGATGTTAAAGGAATAAGCAAGAGTTTCAAGAGTAAGCTTCTTTATACTTTTTAATGATTCAAATAACTTCTAAAAGCAAGTCAAATGTAGTTCTTTGTTAATTCAATGTTGTATCGATTTTATACTCCATTCTGTATTTCTTATTCGAATAGAATATTAAATATTTTGGATAAGGATCCTTAATTGTCATAAACATATGATATGATTGATTAAATTTTAATTAAAGTTATTCTCAACAGTATATTTTATTCTCTTTTATTAAATATTATATCTGCAATATTTAATGTTTGTTTAAATCTTAATCAAAGTTATTTTTAACTGCATTTAATATTAAATTTATTTATTAAATATTATTTCAAATGTTACTTTTAACGAAAACAATAAGTCAAAATAAATACAACAAAGTAATGTTTATTTTAATATATGAAACATATATTAAACTTTATTATTAATTTATAATTAATAATTGCATAAAACTATGAGTACTTGAAATTGTTGTATGAATAATTTCAAATAAAGTTTAATAAAATATTGATTAGGATGTAATAAAAATAATAAATGAAAAATAAATCGTTAGTAAGATCCGTTTATTCAAACGTTTACTGACCTACTCGTTGTAACGACTAAGCAAGGAGAAACGAAATTTACCAAAGGATCCCCAGAGGGAGGAGATGATCCGTCGTGCAAACAGTTGGTCCTGTGCAAATCGTCAGACAGGATTAGGAAACGAAATACTCGAATCAAGGATTTCGAGAAAGGGTGATGAAGGGAAGGAAAGGGAAATGGAGGTAGGAAGAGCTTGGAGAAACTGCTTTTCAGATAATTTCACCAGAGTTGTCGAGATTTTCTCGATAATCATACAGACCTTCTATTTTCCTATGTAACTACCATAACGTAATTTTACATTCAAGGTTTTACTTCTCTTCCTTTGACGTTTTACTTGAGACAAATAATCGAATATATTTTTTTTTTTAACACACACACATACACACAGAAGACTAACTCATTACTGAAACAATTCAATGGGAAAATCAATGGGAATTTATATATAAATTATAAATATTGTAAATATATATTTAAATTAATAATAATTATTTGTTACTCCAATATAAATAATAAATTTAATTATATTAATATATTTATCTAAAAAAGAATTTATTTTACAATTTCTATATAATTTATTATTACAATTTGTATATAAATTCTAAAAAAAAAATATATGATTGGAGAAAAATAAAAAGGAAAGCGAAGTAAACATAAGAATCTAATTAACAAGAAATAAACGTTTTATTAACGTTATAGAAAAATGTTTTGTTTCTAAAAGGTGAAGAAAAAGAGAGAGAGAGAGAGAGAGAGAGTGACGAGGAAAAGAATAAAAAAAGGGATAGCGGGGAAAAATATAGAAAATGAGGAGAAGAAGAGGAAGGGAGGTAAGGTGAAGGCACTTAAGAGGGTAAGCGTAATTACAAAACCTTACCGCGAGTTGGCCAATCTACTTGCAAGTACTCTTATCACGATTATCCGTGACCCTTAAAGACTCCTCTCGGTGGTATCCACCAATCTACCCCCCCAACCCCCTTCCTTGAACCACCCCTTCGTATATTATAATTATTCTCCGACCGTTCGCCAGTTAACACGAAAATCAAGTGGTATGGGGGGTGAAAGCCTTTGCATTTCCAACGACAACGAATACCAGGACGAGGACGAGAATGAGGACGAGGACGTGTATAATTATTAGTAATAAAATAAACTAGAGAGAAAGAGAGAGAGTGTGTGTGTGTGTGAGAGAATCCATGGTTGAACATCAACCAGCTCTTGTAACTTTTCCATTCAAATGTGAATTGGTATTTTATATTGGATTATTTAATGAATAATAATGTCGTTATTTTAATAATAAATAATTGATTGAAATTAAAATGTAAAATGTAAAATATTGAAATATTGTAAAAGTGATCTAAATTAATTTTTTTTTCTTTTTATATTAAACGTCATATTTGTTATTAATTTTATTGTTAATTTTGTATTTTATTATTTGGTAATATTTAATATTTGAGTTAGAAGATAATTAGTTGTTTAATTTATATTTTCTATTTTTAGATTGTAATACACATTTTATTCTATTTCAATAACAAATTATTTTAATAGCATATTTGTTTAAATTAAAATATGAAACGTTGGTAATTTTAAAAGTGATTTAAATTAATTTTCTCTATTTGGTTTTATGGAAATGTCACACAATTTGTGATTGATTTTATTGTTAATTTAGTATTTTATTATTTGGTAATATTTAATATATATTTTAGAAGATAACTAAATGTAAACATCTAATTTATATTCCCTACTTTTAGATTTACACACACACACAGACACAATATTATATTTTATTGAATTATTTCATAATCACTTAACTAATCAGAAAAAGTAAACGAAAATTCGATCTTAATGACGTAACTCGTTAACAAACTTTCCTTGATATAAAATTTTACCTATAATGAGATATCGAATATTGGAATGATTTTGTTTCTTTTACAAAAGTCAACTATAATAATTATAACACAATACTTAAGAAGTTAATCTTACAAGTTATTATAATCCAAATGAAAAGAATTATTTAAAAATTACAAATGATCTTTATTTTAATTAAAATTATCCAAAAAAAAGTAATGAGAATAAATTTGATTAATAAAATAAAGAAAGAATGATGAACCAAAAACCTCAAATTAGTACTGTCTTTAATATTTGATAATTTTTATAAAGAATAAAAATAGAAAAGTCAAAAGAAAAGAAAGAGAATACGTACCATTTATTAAAGTAATTGCTAATTAAAATCCTTGAAGGTACCTAAAGTATACATAAGAAGAGGAATTTAATTAAATTCACGTTAAACGTACTCCAAAGTAATCATTTATATTCTTAACTATGACTTATAAGTATGTGTCTAAAGTAGAAAAATTTCCCTACGATATAATCCCTTTTAATTATTAACTTATTATTAATTATAACGAGAATCAAGTGTTATTAATAAATTGCATGCGGTGAATATTAGAAATAAGTAAGAAACAAGCAAACAAGTCAAACAAGGATGCAAGAAAGGATACAAGAAAGTATGCAAACCGTAGTAGCGTATCGAGATTCTGGAGTAAGTAATTTGTATAGTCACTGAAGTTTTCTCGACAAATGAAACTAAGTTCCTTCTTTCCATGGGATGGTGGATGAGAGATGGAAGATAGGATGAGCAAGGAAAAAGGAGAAGAGAGAAGGAGAGAGAAGAGGATACCTCTTTCTGAAGTTCTATTTAGTCGTGTAACTTTCCAACATTATGCACAAAGCTTATTTCTCAACGCTCGAATAAAGAGAAGAAGGATCAAAATGAATGAAAAATTTATCGAAAATTGCTTGTTTTTTTCGTAGTTAATTAATTGCATCTTTGATTATTAGTAATTTTTGAATTGAGTTGTGCAAAATATGATTGAAATTCTATTTAGATTTAATATAAAAATATTTTTTAAGTTATGTTTTTGTTTTTAATTCTAATTTTTCCATATTACAATCAAAGCTTATTAAATGCATCTTTGAATCCATATTTATTTATTTATTTATTTATTTATTTATTTATTATTTAGAAAAATATTAACAAACCAACGTAACTCGATTATTTGCTATCTCTTCTTCTTCTTCTTATTATTATTAGTAGTAGTATTAATTTTTGAATTAGGTTGTGCAAAATATATTTGAGTACTTTGAGTAGATTCTTATAGGATTTGAGAGAAAGTAACTTAACTATACCATATGGTAAAATTTGATATTCAATGGCTATTTATATCTGATGGAAGTTCGTAAATTTTTATCGCCTATCATCCAAATCTCGAAAAGTCATCGTTTTGTTGAACGAATTGCTATACTTTCAAGGGACGAGTTTTACGAATCAAGAATGCCAGTTATCGTTAGATACATCGTATATACACACATACACACATACACACACACATATACACATTGCTGAGTCAATTCCTAACTAATTTCTAACCAAAGTGTTCTTTAATCCAGTTTCGATAATCCTCTCATCGTCACCGATTAAATTTCAAAGACTATACTCCCTCATTCCCATCACTTCCACATCCTTTTTCTACTTCTACTAACTTCGAGAGAAAATTTATTTTATTTATAATAATTGCAAAATATTATTTTATATATTTTACTATAAAAATTAATTAAATCTACAAAAAAATAGAAATAAAATGATATCAATATTGTTCTAAAAATACAAATCTTTCGAAACAAATAGAAATAAAAATTTTCCTATCGAAAGTTAGGTAAGAAAAATGAAATAAATTTGTAAAAAAAAAAAAGGAAGAGTATAGTTCTTTTTATAAAATCTGGGTAGGTTTTCTATGTTCAAACTTATTCCTTCTTCTCGAGAAAATATAAGAGGATTAACGATCGAGGTAAGGCGTCGTCGTGCGGAATAAAGTTTCGTTAACTCAATATGGCGCCGAATGATTTCCAATCTTGGACCAATGCCAAGTCTCTTTCCAGACGGTTTAACTAAAATAAAGGATGTCCATATTGAGAATTTGCGGAAGGTCCAAATGTTTCTTCTCTGTATGGGTACGTGAATATTGTATGGTATTGTTAGACTTTTAGATCGGAAGTAAACCTGTTCAACGAGCAATGAAACATATGGTCTTATACCTTCATGTATTCTTATTTTATTTTTTTCTGGAATTAAATTTACTTTATTTTATTATTTTATAATTTATAATAAATAAATTATTTATTACAATTTATTATACTTTATTTTATTTTATTTAAAACCTATTTTCAAATAGAGTTCATTTTATTTAACAAACTTTAGAAAATTACAAATAAACTTCTTTTAATATTTATACATGGTTGTGTATGTGTGTGTGTGTGTGTATTTATTAATATGTATGTAATTGATTGATTGTCTAAATGAAATTTTTATATATTTTTCATTTCTTTATAATTAATTTTTATAATTTTATTACCTTTCCAAAAATGACACTAAAGTTTTAGATAAAAGAATTTTTTTTAAATGTTTTTTTAATAAATTGAAAAATGTTAGAAAATTATTTTAAAATGAGACTATAAAATCTTTTTAATAAGAAAAACTGTCAATGTATCTTAAAAGATTATCTAAACGATTATTCTGAACTTTTGACCAAGTGTGCAGATATCAGCAGTTTTAGAAAAGAAAGAACGGAATTTAAAATTTTTATAGGTCGTAATAAGGCGATCTATAAAATGATTGAAAATCTTTCCACGATGGTGGTGGTGGCAAGGGACAGAGGGTGGAGTAAAGGGAGAGGGTTTAACGCTTATCGTTGATTATAAAATCGAACGTTCACTGTAAAACGTTCTTGAATGACGACCTATCCATTTCATTTTTCTCCCTGCTTTTACCTAGCAAATCATTTTTTTTATATAATTTTATATAAAATATATTTTATTATTATTATTAATAATAATTTTTTTGTATAAATGTCTACGAAACGTTTGATAAAATCCTGCCAGTAACACACGACTAGAACATTCTATTGAAATTCAAGTTCTTGTTGCACTTTTTTTTTGCTTTCCTCCAACAACTTCTTCTCATCTATCAAAGCAAGAGTGTATTTCTTATTCTCTTTTATCTGCTGCACCATTTTACGTGGCACGTTGAAACCTTGTCTTTTACGACACACCCGAGATACAAAAGTACAGGATTGTAAGATCAGCATTCTTTTTGGATTATTTTAATACTGCACCTCTTAACGTCACTTAAAAGTGCATCTATTAAATAAACAAACGTTCTTTAAGAATAAAATAATAAAAAGTAAATATTAAAAGAATAATCATTTTATTCATTCGTAAAGAATAAGAAACGTTTCATTTGCAATTCCATTGTCCATTGTTTCATCTTGAAGGGAATTTATCGATGTCTAATTCTGATAAAACCATTGGGTTAAATCATAGATAACTCGTTCGAAAATCAATTAAAGCGCTTTCTAATGTCCTTTCTATTTTAGTACACAGAGTAGAGAACCTCATAGAAAGAGACTATCTAGAAACCTTACCATCAACTACAAATAAACCGCTAGGATGGTTAGAATTTACAACGAGTACTCGTAACCTCATCAGAGAGAATAATTTTCGGTAGCATGGGAATCTCATCTCGTGCGTTATAACACGATAAATGACCTCGCAAATGGACTTGAGTTCAACTTCAGTTGCTCATTTTATCATACCTTGGACGAGTATAAAACACACGACTTTTCTTTTCACAGTGATCGATATTACAAACTTTAATTCAATTCAAAATACTAATTTTACATTTAATATTGTCCTATAATATTCCCAAGTTAATAAATTTTCCAAATTTTGATATATATTATCTTAGGGGAAAAAGAAATCCATTATTTTTTAAGTTTGAAATAAACGTAATAAAAATAATGGATTACTTTTTTCCCCATGTAAATATATTTTTACATATTTGAAATATTTTTGTTGTTTCTGTCATATATTTAATTAATTTTATACAATTTATTATCTATTTGTATCTTCTATTTCCCTTTTATTGTATTATCTAAACATAATATATAATATAATGTAAGCTAAAGTCAAAAGTTGAACAAGGTAACGCAATATATATTCGAAGTAAAGGATCTTAACGTCAGCAACCCACCGTAGTCCTTTGTGTAAATGGCTTTAGTGTAAATGGCAGTTCGATGTTTGAAGTGTTCCCCTCGCGAGAAGTCCAAGCCAAAACTGCTTCTAAGGTTCGTAGAGATAGACTGAAGGTAGGAGGATCTTACGATGTCCCGAATCGAGCATTTTGACCTCGTTAAGGACACTTCCCTTCTCCCTTTTCCCTTCTCCCTTCTTCCTTTTTTCGTTCTTAGCCCTTCGTATCTCTCGACCAATGTTAAACTTAAAGGCAACTATCTTCTCTATGGGATTCTTTTTTTTGTTTAATCGATTAACTCAACTTGAATCTCAAATGAAAGTCTCAAAATGTCAAAGTAGTTGGTATAATTATTACTTTTTTTATATTTATTATAGCAACTGAATAATAAATGATTTATTTCAAATGTATCTTTGATTAACTCTGTATTCTAAAGTAAATCATTTGCAACGATGCAGTTCAAATGCACTAGTCAATCCATGAATGATAATTTGTTAATACTGTCTTATCAGAATTGAAAATAAAATAAATTAGTTGGTCATAGTTTAATCGTTGCAGAATCAAATACTTCTGAAGTGTCAAATTAATTATTATTTAGAATAATACGAGGCATGTTTAAATACTTTTACGAGCTCTATCGAAATGTGTTTAAGAATGAAACAGTTGTGTGATGTGGGTGAAGAGGAAGAGGAGAAGGATTTGGAGATTGGAAGAGACGAGGTGGAGAGGAGTAGATGGAAGTAAGATTCCTACCAAGATTTCGTTCGTTTGCTGACCGACATTATTTGGTATCTTGGTCTTCCTTTTTGCATGGTAGACTGGAGATCTTCATTTCCTTTCCTAGGAATATATATCGTTGAACAAGCACCACTGTGAAAGCACCGTCTCCAACGTTATATTGCTTTCCCTTCAGATATTCACAGTTTGTGGGTATAGAGAACGATCCAATAGAAAAAGGAGAGTTGTTACCGAATAAAGGGGGAAAAAGAAAATGTCGAAGTCAGATCAACAAGTTTACGAGAATGGGTGTCATATCTTTGATGTCATTGGATTTCTTTTGAAAAGCCTCATTCAAGATCAGAGCTGAATTTAAGAGTTTTGAGACTACTACTTTATACTCCCTTTTTAACTTCTCGAATACAAGATTTTGTAAAGTTCTTTGGGTTTTAGCTTCCTATTGTGTCTCTTTGAATTTTCAGAGGTATATAAATTTAAAAAGGTAACATAAAACCTAAGTTGCATAGTCTTATAATATTATTAAAATTGGAAAATAATAATATTTGTTGTAATTAATTTAATATACAGTGGAATATTGTTTTTTATGATTACACTTATATTGACCAGCAAAGTTAGGTTTTCATATCAAATATTTTATAACAAAGTTAGATACAATGACTTCACTTTTAAATAAATAAATAATGTATTAATTTTAAAATATAAATATTATATTAAAATTGGAAAATAATAATATTTGTTGTAATTAATTTAATATACAATTGAATATTGTTTTTTATGATTATGTTTATATTGACCAACTGATTATGAAATCATTACCCAGCAAAGTTAGGTTTTCATATCAAATATTTTATAACAAATTTAGATACAATGACCTCACTTTTAAATAAATAAATAATGTATTTATTTAAATATAAATATTATATTAAAATTGTCAAACACTCTCACTGAAAAAATAAAAATATTCCACACCGTGTATTAAAAATTATTTTCTTTTACCATCCTGCATGGTTAATTTTTGAAAGAAAACTTGAATTAAAATTTGTTTATCGTACGATTATTTAATTTGTTTTGCTTCTTTTTTGTTTTCAGAACCAGTGACCGAAATTACAGGAGGTCCAGATTTGTTTATCAACATAGACAGCACGATAAATCTCACGTGTCTCGTAAGGTACGCACCAGAACCACCGTCCACGATAATCTGGAGTCATAATCGACAGGTAGGAATAATGTTTACAATAATTTATTATTTATTATTTATTATTATTGATTTTTAATAACAATATTCTAGAAATAATTGTCAAGAAAAGAATACTTCTTAGGTATTACATTTTTATGGCTAGTAAAGGTTGAATTTAATATTCTTCTATATTTTTATATAAAAAATAAATGCACCAACATATTAAAATACACTCTCTTTCTAAAAATGTAGTCGTGCAATGTAACAAATATTTTGGAATTTACAGCATGGGTGCAACAGGTTGCATGGATCCACCATGTATATGTCCCATAGTAAAACCCATAAAAACTGTAGATCTTTCGTTAACTTAAATTCTTATTGATAATTTAACGAAGGATATAAACTCAATCGACAAGAGGTTCTCAAACCGATTAAGCCGATTAAAGATTAGCAAGAGTATTATTGTACTTTCAAAGACATCTGTTAGCTGCTTGAAGAACGGAGGGGGTTGGGAGGAGGGTTTGGATAATGGAATCTAAAGCTTGTAGCATTCTCAAGAGACCTAGACATTAAGATAATAGGATTACGGTAAGATTATCTGAATTAGATGCAGAGAAAGGTGAATGGATACGGGCTTGAGGAGTTTCTGAGCGACGTGTAATTTCCAAACGAACTTTCAAGTTATACTCTATTTCTAGTTGAATATCTTTCAAGTATCTGTTTAAGAAACAAAACTACGAATAAGATTCTTCGATTTAAAATACATTTAAACAACCCTTTATCATATCTACACTTTATGATAAAATACTTGAATAAATCTGAATTTTTCTAATAATTTCTAATAAAATGCAAAAAAAAGAAAATAATTTCTACGATTTAAACAACTTTAACACATTATTCCTGTTATTTTAAATAATAAAAATAAATATAATTATTGTAGGAAAAGAAAATCCTATTACTTTTGCATGAAATTGAAGGTTTTTAAGAATACCATTTGAAATGAGAAAAGTTAGTTTTCATTTTCAGAAAATGACACACACACATGTATAAGCATAATCGTATTTTAATTCATAAAGCAAGAGGTTGAATCATTAATTGAGATTTTTAATTAGAAAAAAATGATTCTGTTTTAGAATGTTTTTGAATGTGTTTTAATAGCACCGAAAAGGAAATTTTCCTTCTTCCCTCTCGTTCTTTCTCTTTCACAGGCGATTAACTTTGACTCGCCTAGAGGCGGTATTAGCCTAATCACGGAAAAAGGACCAGTCACGTCTAGTCGTCTACTCATTCAAAAGGCTATTCAAGAAGATTCAGGATTGTACACGTGTTCACCTAACAATACTCATCCCAACAGCGTCAGAGTACACATAGTTAATGGTAAATAACTCAAATGTGGGGGAAATGAGATAAGGTTTTTACTTTTTTCTATTATCTTTTATATGAATCCTTTATTTGTCAAATTTGATTTTTTTTTTTATTTAGAAAACAAAATACTTCAAATATCAAATAATGTTTCTTTCTTATTTGCTGTTAGAAAAGATAGACAAAAATTTCTATTAAATAAAAATGGTATTAAAGAATAGGGTTTGTTTCAGAAGAACATCCAGCAGCAATGCATCATGGCAGAGGTGACAGAATAACGGTGACGTTACTTCCGTTAATTCTATTCCTTCGGACGATATTTTAGCCTTTGAGAGTGCTGATTTTACAAAATGATTCAATAATCATTCAAATAATGAACATTGAACTTTGTCCTATGACACTTCAATTAGATAAGTTCGACGATCGACGTTTAACACATTTACAACACACATACACACGCATATATACACATGCAAAGGTACAAGTATGCGTAAATAATTACTCATATATTAATATCGTTCGTAAAAACAAATTTTCAAATTAACCAGTTAACTGTGTCGATCATTTTGCAAAGTGTACCCCAGTGTGTGTCGCGATAATCAAGCAATGACGGATATAACCGGCATAACACGAAATTCTGCCATTCTGCCATTCTGCCATTCTGCCATTCTGCCATTCTTCCATGACGGATATAGTCGTCAAACACACTTAACTGGTTAAACGAGGACTCGATTAACGAGTTTTAAACACAAAACGTATCAAAACTAGCGTTATTGTATTCACTGATGTTAATTCTATACTCGAACATAAATTTGTTACATTTATTTAAATATTATAAAAACAATTGTTATATTTTAAACAATATCGATACGAAAAACAATACATTTTTGATTTCTACTTTTCAGATTAATTATTTTTTCCAATTATTTAATATTAGGATTTTTTTTTAAATTATTTAAATCAGAATATTATTGAATTGTTTGATTATTAAAATTGTATATTTATTTAATATTAGAATTTATTTAAAATAATTTAAATGATTGCTTGCTTGTTTTGTTTATTTGATTAGAAAATATTATTCCAATTAGTAAATTTTATATTTGGTTTACCAGGATTGGCTGACCATGGTAAACCTTTGCTATCTCAAAAAGAAACAAGAGTTTATGCGAAGACCAATATTGCATTTATAATCCCACAGGGGATACATTTTTTTTCATTAAAAAAGTTGTTTCTCTTTTTTTACAAATGGGTTTTGTAGTTTTGGAAATAACGAAGCGCGAATAATCAAAAAAGAAATAAAAACTGAAAAAGGATCATCGAAACAAATCTGGATACGAGAAATTCAACTGATTGCGAGCACAATCGTATAATACACTGTTTTTTTTTTTGGAATTATATTACATATACATTGATATTATTCATATATGTGTAAACACACACATACACACATTTGCAATACGTAAATTTACAAGTTGAATCGAAAGAACGTGAATAAAACCGCAGTGCAGTTAACGAAATGATCCAAAATAAACTAACCCGTGGTATCGGTCACGAATTTACGCTACGATTATGTTTCATTTACAATTTATCGTATCACAATTTGTTTCTTTTATTATTCCTTTCATTTCTTTTATTAAATTTTTCTTTAATATTTAATTTTTAATTTTTTACGAGCACAATTCATTCGACACCAACACAAATTTCGTTATTTTATTTATTCATGGTAAAAACCATAAATAAATATTTACGTATACACACAGTGTTGATTTTAAATCAAGAAAATTGTGATTTAAAATTATTCAAATTACGAAGAAGTTTGTAAAAATTAAAATATGTTTCATCGACACCCAGTAAAATGATTTTATTCCAAGTTAAATAATTTTACGATCGTATTAAAAATCTTTGTTATCCTTGATAGAAATTCTTATCTTGTAATAATATGTAAATTTATTAAAGATCATTGATTATAATAGAAAATTAACATCGTATCGAGAAAGTTACATTTGTCATTCGTTTAAAAAAATTCATTTAATCAACTTCAAATGGGGATCAAATTTTCAATCAATTGATTTTTCAAGGATTACTCGAATGATTTGATTCTTGACCTGTCATCATTTCAAATAAAACTTTATTTCAAAGTATACAAATAATTCGATGAAGAGTGATTATTAATTTAGTAAATAATTGCATCTACAATTTCATACGAGAGACACCTTTCCTCCTACCACAAACCTTTCTTGTATTATTTTGAATAGATTAACAGAACAATTTAATGAAAGTTTATTTTATTATTTAAACAATAGATAACAGATCTCGCTCCTGCGATAATAATTAATAAAATATATCACAAAGTTTTAATAAACTAGCTCGATCAAACAAAAAAGAAAAATTTAACGATAAAAAATAAAGATGATGATGATGATGATGTTTTTTTTTGCTGATTGTAAATACGAATTATATACATTCTGTACATATCAAAAATCGATCGTGAAATAAATAATTTACCCTTTAGCTCAAAGCTAAACCTGTCCTTGTTCCCTTCATTCCTCTCCATTCCAATGAATATGACTCGTACACGTTGTTTAAAAAAAAAGTATCTGAGAAAGTAATATTTCTGAGATCAACGTACATATACTATCCCAAAATATGCATAAATATCTCGAACGTGAGTGTGTGAGAGTGAGAGTGACAGAAGGAGAGATCATTTTTCTCATAAATTTCTCTAAGAACTGTGAAAGTTTATTAAATTGTAACCCTGGTTTTAAGTTTCACTTCAAATGAACATTCTATTTTTTAGAACAATGAAGTATCGTTATATCACTCAATAAGTCCTGGACCTGACAAATATGACAATACTATTGACAGATTCATGTGATTTATGGATAGTACAATTTCATAAAATTTTGACAATTAGTTTAAAAGTTACAGTGTTTTTAATGACTCCTGTTTTGAACTTTCACTGGTTGCTGTCCACTCAGCTGACTTTTTGAGATTGTTTGAACTTTTCTATATTCAAACGAGATAAAAGAAGATTTCTTGCATCAATGTATGAAACATAGATCTGTTATTAAACACCTGAATTAAAATAATTGTCTTCTAAGTTGACTGCAGTTGGTGAAATTTGCTACAAAACTAGGCTCATTAAAATTACTGTAACTTTTAAACTAATTGTCAAAGTGTTATAAAATTTTGACACGTTTTGTTTGAAGGTTCATTCTATTCAAAAATCATATAGGTTTGTTAAAAATATTTTCCATATATGTACCAGGCCTAGGACTTCTCGGGGTTTCTTTCAAATTGTCCTATTGTAAAATAAAATAAGAAATATTTGAAAAATGATTGAAAAATGTACTAAAAAATGATTATTGAAAAAAATGTAATAAAAATATATACAAAAGAGAATTTTTTTAGATTTCTTTGTTTTTATCACAGACCATAAATTATTGAAAGAATTATTAATGTTTACTGGTTTAGATATGTTTTCGTTTAACCGATGGGACCATGGAGTGGACGTGTGTAAAAACGAAAGAAAGAAAGAAAGAAAGAGAGAGATAGAAAAAAAAAAAGAAATAAAGAAAGAAGAGTCACGTACATTCTTCCACGTAAACGTAGCTGAGAAAAATTAGGGGACTGTGAAAAACTGAAATTGACGATAGAATTGGAAAGACTAAAAGTCAAAGGAAAATGTTTTTAGCAAAATAATAATGCTATTATCGTTGTAGCAAATGTTGCTAAGAATTTTTCTTTAAAAAATAAATAAATTTCTTGTATATATTAAATATACAATACACACATACATACATGTGTATGTGTACATACATAAAAGTATGTTTGTTTAATCATTAATTATAAAATATACATAAAATAACATACTCAGTGAACACAAAACATTAATATGATGTACGATTTACGTCATTTTTCAAAAATAAATAATAATATTAATAATAATTTCAATAATAAATAATAAATTATTAATATTATTAATATTAAATAATAAATTATTGAAATTATAATTAATATTATTATTTATTTAATTTAATTAATTATTTATTATATAATATTTATTATATAATAATATTATAAATATAATATAAATATATAATATTTATTATATAATATTTATTATATAATAATTAATTTATTATTTATTATTGAAATTATTATTAATATTATTATTTATTATTGAAAAATGACGTAAATCGTACGTCATATTAACATTTTGTATTCACTGAGTACATATTCATTGCAACTGTCATAATTACTTGAATATAAACAAAAATATACATTTTAATACTACATACAAAAATATACACAACACAGAAATACGTCATCACGTATACACACCATACATGTTTAAAAAAAAATTAATAAGTTATTCGTAAAAAAATAGAAATTTTAATATCGTAATATCGTAAATACAAAATATCGAAACTCCAGCCAATATGTACCAAAATAATGAAGATTAGTATGATATAAAAAGAAGATAAAAATTATTATCGATTATATAATATATATTAATAATATATTTCAATATTTAACATTGTTATAAATTTTTAGATATTATTTTACAAGAAGGACCTTTACAAACTATCCTCCATTATTCCAATGCACTTTAAATGCATTGGTTGGTGTCATTTTTGACTAATGTGACTGGCTTTTAAATATCTACCCTGTTGTTCCCTTTCCTTTTTTACCCCTCCTCTTCAATTCTATTTCTTTCCCCACTTATTCTTTATTCAGAAAAACTATTCAGTATTTTTGACCCTCTACTGACCCGACCACCAAAATTCGAGGGGATTCTTTCCAACCATTTCCCACAGTTCCCTCGAAATATTTGTCCCATCTGTAAATATTTATTTAGCTTCAGATGCTTTCTACACTCGTATTCTTTTCCTTTTTTCTTTGATCCCTTCCGATTTACAAGTCTTCTCTAATTCCCCTTTTTTTTCCTTTTTGTGATTTTCTCTCTCACAGTTTCCATTCCTCTCTCTCTCTTTCTCCTCTACCTTTCTTGTATTTGATTTCTACTAACTTTCAATATTTTTTATTCAATAACAAATGAACCACCCACCATTGAGACTCGATTTTAAGGTTTTTTTGAAGTAATTAATTTAAATACGAGTGTTCTATACCCTGTGTTATTTGTTAATGCAAGAAAATAAGATATTATTGATATATATTAATAATAATATAATATAATTATAAAAATATTGAATAAAATATTGAGTTGATGGAAAAATTTATGGCCAGAATTTAATGGGAAAATGTAACATTTTTTTTTTCTTGTCCACTAACTCAATATAATATAAATATATATATGTATATGTAATATTATACTATAGGGAAATATAAACAAACTTTTTTATAGAATTCAATTTTGAAGGATCAAATAACGCTACTACGTAAATGATTTATGTATGTGTGTTAATCACGAATGATACGAGACACGTGTATGTTTGATTTATTTCCTGTGAGTATGTAGTACCCTCGATAATCTGTTTCGAATAAGAAAAAAAAAAAAAAGAAAAGAAAAGAAATAAGAAAGATTGTAGATTGTCTTACATCGTTGTAATCGTTCTAATAAAATAATTGCTGATCAAAGATGATCGCTATAAAAATATTAATGTTTTTCAATGATTTTTCCTCTCTTGAAAATGTTTCCTTTCAATCGATAATTAATTTATTTATTAAATTTCTTTTTTGTTATTAATTTTGGTTTAATTTCTCAATGCATATGGACATTAATTATATCCAAATCTACATTTTCTTCCAAACTCTGAGATATTTTTCCTCGAAGAAAGGTAAATATCATTGTTCAATGAGTATTATTAAAAGGTTTATTTTTAAAGTAATTTTAATGTTCTGGTATTTTTATTTTTAATGATTAAAATATTTATTTAAAGAATATTTTTCATTCTGATGTATTTAAGTTTAACTGAAATGCATTTTTCCTTATTAATTTCTGAATGCAAATTAAACAATAATGCAAACTGTGAATAATGACACACCTTTCTATGCAATTTAGTTTATTGTTGTATTTATTTTTTTAAAGTAATTTCATTCTGTTATATTTTTATTTTGAATTATTGAAATATATATTTTCAAATATTTAAGAATTAAATTAATTTTAAATGCAATATTAATACGAGTCATGGATAATGACACACCTTTCTATGCAATTTAGTGCATTGTATTATTTTTGATTTATTTTTAAAATAATTTTAATGCGTTCTGTTATTTTTTATATAAATTTTAAAATATTTAAGAATGCAAATGCAATATTAATACGAACCATGGACAATGACACACCTTTCTATGCAATTTTGTGGATTCTTTTTGGGCCAGTTAATATAAAATTAAAATATATTTTATAAAATCCCTTTTAACAGTTACAACACATAACACGGTGTCAAGTACAAGTTTCGTTGGTTCAAATGAGTCAAGCAGCGCTGTACCACGAAAAGTGCTTGGATGGGTGAACCCTGTCTGCAACCTGCAATATTTGTTGTAACACCAACGTGTTGTAACTACCGAAAAACTTGCCGGTATAAGCAGGTAGTCCCTCACTGACTAAGGCCTATCAGTACGCCGGGATGGTAGAGCCAGAAACGGGGGGGGAAGGGCACTCTAATGCCCTTGGGTCTGAAAAAAGGGCCTTAAAACGGGTTGAATTACTCTATACTAAAACGTAGTTCAACCGGTATTAGGATGCAGGAAGAAGAAGTAGGACAATTCTAACTGCATTAAAGACGCACAGTTGACCTACTAAAATATTCATAAAAATATTTTTTTAGACTTTTTTTTTTTGTTTTGATAAAGTTTTTCATTTTTATAAATCTAACAGAATATTTATCTGAAAGAAGTGAAAAATATTAATGCATTTTTTAATAAATATTTCAGTTGAGTATTGAGGTCTGGGTCGTAGAATTTATCTAAAAACATATTAAATAAAAATATATCGAAATTATTTTATATTTTAAATTGCGTTAGAAAGAATATAATGTTTAAACTAATATACGTGTAATATATATTATATATACGTATTATATATACTGTAATATACGTGTTAGAACAATCTTAAATATAAGAACAGTGCATTAGAGTAGTAGACACATGCTAAATAATTGTTAAATTATTATAGAAAATATATATTATAATTTATAAGTAATAAATATAAGTTCTGCGTACCTTCCTCCTCGAAATCCACCGTTAGACTGGTTCGAATTAAACTATTAAAGTTTTTTTTTAGAAAGTTGTTTACATGATTATCGGAGGGGATTAATTCTATCTATTTCGAATATTATTCTCGTTAAACTAACACNATCTCTCTTAAATATAAGAAGGGTGCATTAGAGTAGAAGACACATGCTAAATAATTATTAAATTATTATAGAAAATATATATTATAATTGAAATGTAATAAGTATAAGTTCTGCGTACCTTCCTCCTCGAAATCCACTGTTAGACTGATTTAAAATAAGCTATTAAAGTTTTTTTTTCGAAAGTTGTTTACATGATAATCGGAGGGGATTAATCTTCTGTTAGATTTAGACGTGTATGTGCACACCCATGCGCATAGAATGAAATCTACAAGTAGCACATGTGTAATGACAATGATAATCGAAATTAATAGAATTTATCCTCTCCGATAATCATGTAAACAACTTTTAAAAAAAAAACTTTAATAGTTTAATTCGAACCAGTCTAACGGTGGATTTCGAGGAGGAAGGTATGCAAAACTTATACTTATTACATTTTAATTATAATAATTATTTCCTATAATAATTTAATAATTATTTAGCATATGTCTACTACTCTAATGCACCCTTCTTATATTTAAGATAGTTCTAATTCGTATACTCAGATTTAAACATTACATCGTAGAAACTAATTGCATTAAAATTCTAATAAATAAATTTTATATTTGTACAGGTATTACACGAAGCATATAAGAATTTTTATACATCTTTATTTTCTTTTTGTTTGAGAAAAGTATTAATTCTAATACGTACGTATGGAAGATTTAAATAATCGATTTAATAAAAATAAATCATTCATAAATATACTTATTAATTATCTAAATATTAAGAAATAAAATAAAAATCTTTCATTAGAAATAGATAACAGCTGTCCAAAAGTATGCCACTGTTGAAGGAAATAGGTCAGCGATACAAAAGTCGGTCACTGTTAAGAAAAATAGGTCAACGATACAAATGGAGATCAGCTATACAATTAGATAGTGTCAATCCCATACATATTGAGTGTGATAATTAATTCTATTAATTTCAAATATTATTCTCGTTATACTAACACCACTTCTAAGAAATCTTATTCTATACGCATGTGCGTGCCGACTTGTCTAAATCTAACAGAATATTTATCCGAATAAAATGAAAGTTATAAAGACATTTTATAATTAATATTTCGATCCAGTACTGAAGTCAAGTTCGTAAAGTTTACTTAAAAACATATAAAATAAAAAGTTATCGAAATTATTTAGTAAAATAATTAAGTATTTAGTAAAATAAAGTAAGTAAATTAGACTTTAAGTAAATTCCACTTTGTGGAAAAGAATTGACTAATACAAGAAATATTCATCTATAAAATATTAATAATAATGTTCAGATACCATACATGGAGGTTGATTATGCCTTTGGCATTTTAGTTTTCACAAAACTAATATTATATTTTACAATAATAAATAAAAAATTCAATTACAACAACTTCAAGAAAAAAACTGATGCTCACTGTCTCGATTACCAAACAAGATCACCCTTTAAATATTTCAAAAATAAATTATTAAAAAGAAAGAAGAATATGGATGAAATCTAATTGAAAAGTATCTTTAAAAAGTTAAATTAAATGGTATCTAATAAAATATTTTGCATAAAAATACGATATTAATTGTTGGGTAACGTGCTGGTGTTTAGTTTTCTTACGGGAGAGAAAAATACTTTTGTGCTATATTCTCGTAAGAAAATAAATAACGTCAACGAGTGCGTTTATAAGGGATGGATAGATGGAGAAAAAAGAAACTAAGAGACAGAGAGAAAGGGAGAAAGAAGAGGTAAGCACCACCTCCATGGAGAGTCATATAAAATTAAACGTCTTAACGAATGGTGGCGTACTCTCTTGTTTCCGGGCCGTATATTTTCACTTGGAATCTTGCGAGAGGAGCTGTGATAAATGCGAATTGTAAAATGCCGCGAACGAATCTAAGGACGCAATTACGGATGAAGTAAGCTGACTTCGGTGCAACGCATAAATCCCACCCATGCAATTAAACGAAGTTACTAAGACAAAAAAATAATAACAATAATAATAATAATTCATAATAAACAAGCTTTACTCAATTGTTTTTCCCCTTGTTTTCCTCTTTACTTCTTCTTCTAGATTTTTCTTTACCATTTACAGTTTTATCGCTAAAAATTATTTTTGAAGAAGTTTATTTTAAACTCCAAGTCCAATATTCTTGTTTAATAATTTTATATTATTTATTTAATATAAAATAATATATTAAATAAATATTTTTAAATGCAACTCTAGATCCAATATTCTTGCATAATAATTTTATATTATTTATTTAATATATTATTTATATTAAATAAATATTTTTAAATGCAACTCTAAATCTAAGATTTGTTGTTAATAATTAATTAAATTATTTATTTAATATATGAAGATATTTTATACAATTTATTTATATTAGTTTACCTTGAAATGCATTTTTGTAAATGATTAAAAATGTATGAATTATAAAATAATGAAATTTCTTTAATTGATTCTGTCAGAATTCGACTGACATTTTAAAAAGAATAAAAGGTTAATGTTGAAAGAATAGATGGAATAGTTGAAAAAATTAGGTTACATGGATGACTTCAAATAAGACTGCTGAGTATCAGAAATAAATCTATGAGTACGGGTTCATGTGAAAAAGAATAGAGATAGGAGAACTGGGAAATGCATTTCCTCAGGTTTTAGTGTAATCGTAGCTAGTGTTAATTACTGCACAGTCAGCTAGTCTGAAGAAGAACATAAAAAAAAAAAAAAGGAAAGAGTAGAAAATTGCACTAATCGGCTATTCGATCGAACACGAACGAATGAGAAGAAAGTAACACTGGGAAGATAAATCTGTCGGTTTCAACGAAATCAAACAATCCCAAGAGAAATGTACTTCTCACTTACACTCTTTTTTTCTTCTTCTTTTTGTCTATCATTAAGTTAAAATTGATGTAAACATAACGAAACAATCAAATGCAGTTTTAATTGATCAGAAAAATAATAGAAAATAATTAATTAAAATATGAATTATTTTAATTGGTTGATTTGAAATTTTATTTAATCCTTGCAAATATTTTAAATTAAATGATATTAATTATAAGAATGAAACGAGTAAAATAAAACATATTTCTAAAGATTTATTTAATTATTTCTTATTTTTAATAATTTAATAAATATGCATAATTTAATAAATAACATTTCTTCTTTTATTTTTTCTCCTTCATAGAAACGAATTATATTTTATTTTCCATATATTTTTGATTTAGTTAAATTATTAAATGAAAAAAGTAATAAAAGGTAATAAAAATTTCATTTAAAATAACAAACCTTCTGTTGTGAAATTATAACAATAAATGACTACCAAATGAAAAGTTCAAAGTGAAAAATAGAAAAAGAGAAAGAGAGAAAGAGAAAATACATTAATAAAATCATAACTAACTAAATTTATTTAATTTTTATTTTCCCCCCATGTATCCAGCAGTTTTAGGAAAAATTTATTATTCAACTAACGTACGCGTTTTAACAAACTATTTTTATAGTTAATGCAAGAATGGGTCACGAGTGTTGGCATGATAACAAATTTAGTACCTAATTAAAAATATGAAAGACAAGTGAGCAAACAAAGAAGGATAAAAAAACAGAAAGAGAGAGAGAGAAATAGAAAATAAAAATCAGAAAAAAAGAATTCTCCAAAAGTAACATTCTTACACAAATAAAAACGTACAGTCGGTTAAACAAATATTTCAAAAACCTTATTTCACTTGAAACAATATTTATTTTACGTAAAAATACATATAATTAAATATTTTTATTAATAAATAAAAAAATATAATATTTTATAACATTTTGTTAAGTTTTGTAATCGAAAAAAGTGTTAATCAATTTTTAACAAACCAAAAGTTCTTGGGTGTGTGTATGTGTGTTGGGTACGCATGTATTATTTATTTATATGCACAAATGCAATTGAAATTAATAACAAAATGAACATACTCAGAGATAGGAATTTACGTTATTCGTAGCCCTTCTTTTTTATGTCGACGAAAAACACATTACAAAATATAATTAAAAAAAAAAAACCAAGGAAAATAATGGTTGAGTAGAAGAGGAAAAGAAATTAAAAAAAAAAGTGGAAATAATATAAAAGAAAAATAGAAAAAGAAATGGAGAAATATGCGGTGGAATATTCATTAGCACGAAAAACGCAGGTTGCAGCACAAAGTAACGTTTTTACGCAAGCTATCGAACCGTTTTCTCTCGTTGGTATGAAAGTGTCGTATAACTATAGTTTACGAATTCTGATTGAAATAATTAGTCGAATTTGCGTGGATGTGAAACTAAATACAATTTTTTGTTATTAGTGAAAATAATAATAATTTCTTTTATAAAGTATTTGAATAATAACAGAAATATAACATCAATAGTTTATGAATTCTGATTGAAATAATTAACTGAATTTACGTGAAATATCGTGTTACTAAAAATAATAATAATATTTCTTTAAAAACTGCATTGTCAAATGCTATGTGCATTTGATGCATCAAATGCATCATATGCATTATATGCATTTGAGTTGCATCATTGTAACGATTTACATCGAAGTATGAAAATAATCATCAATAAATTAAATTATTTATGGACGTGAAACTAAATAAAATTTTCTGTTATTAGTGAAAATAATAATAATTTCTTTCTAATGTATTCGAATAATAACCAAAAAATATAACATCAATAGTTTATGAATTCTGATTGAAATAATTAACTGAATTTACGTGAAATATTGTGTTACTAAAAAATAATAATAATATTTTTTTGATAATGTATTCTAATAATAAAAAACATAATATCATTTGAGCTGCATTGTCAAATGCTATATGCATTTGATGCATTTGAGTTGCATCGTTGCAACGATTTATATCGAAGTATGAAAATAATCACCAATGAATTAAATTATTTATAGACGTGAAACTAAATGAAATATTGTGTTACTAAAAAAAATAATAATATTTCTTTAATAACTGCATTGTCAAATGCTATGTGCATTTGAGTTGCATCATTGCAATGATTTACATCGGAGTATGAAAATAATCACCAATGAATTAAATTATTTATAGACGTGAAACTAAATGAAATATTGTGTTACTAAAAAAAATAATAATATTTCTTTAATAACTGCATTATCAAATGCTATATGCATTTGATGCATACAGCATTTGAATTGCATCATTGCAACGATTTACATCAGAGTATGAAAATAATCATCAATAAATTAAATTATTTATTATTCAGTAACTAAAAAATTGTTCTATAAAATCATACAACACCAGACTGATCCTAATTTCCAAAAAACGTAGGATGCATTTCAATACATGTGTGCTTGAACTTTCTTGAAAATTAGTATTTGAACATTCTTTTTACGAATCTGATATTTTTTGAGAAACTTAATAAACGAATTCCTAAATCCATGATAATATTTATGAAAAGAACTAGAATTAAGAAACTATTGTAAAATAGAAAATAAATAGAATACAAAAGAAATAAGGGAAAACACAATTGAATTGACGATTAAAGAAAGTTTTGAAATGTCTTAGATTGTCATTTAAAGACAATACGATCAGATCTACAATGAGTTCAAACTCCTACTTTCTTTTAACATTTTTCCTTCTACCAGGAACGATTACCACAGCTGGAAAAGAACTTTGAGGTAAATTGCTATAGTTCGTTTCTCCCTGAATCGATACTCAATCGGATTCGATTTAATGTATGGGAAATAAATGAATGTCTAACAAAAGGTTTGATTCAAAATTTCTAATCTAACAAAATATTTCAATATTAGTACCTTTATTAGTACTTTTAATAATTTATTATATTACAAATATTAAACAAAATTATTTATATTTATATTTAGAAAATATCTCCAAACAAGAAATCTATGACTTAAACTATTATTTTAAAGTAAATTAATTCAATGTAATCTTGACAATATTGTCAAAAACCATAAAACAACCATTAAACAGTGGTTGTAAATTTCAATATTATATAAAATTTAAATACAAAATCAAATCAAATGCAATTCATTCAAATATCTCCAAACAAGAAATCTATGACTTAGACTATTATTTTAAAGTAAATTAATTCAATGTAATCTTGACGATATTGTCAAAAACCATAAAACAACCATTAAACATTGATTGTAATTTCAATATTATATAGAATTTAAATACAAAATCAAATGAAATGCAATTCATGAAATATCTCGAAACAATAAATCTATGACTTAGACCACTTTCATAATTATGGGCACATATAAACAAGTTAATTCAATGATTGATTATATGGATTATCAGAATTAAGGAAATCACCCATTGTGAGTGGACCTTAATTATCGAGAAACTCATGTAATTAGTTCTGGTCATATCAGGTGCATCGATCCACCTGGTTCTACAATGTCATAACGTAATCTCAAATAATCTCCTTAATTAAAATCCTTCCTAATATCATTTCCGATGTAAAATGATACACCAACCTTCCTTTCTCTCCCCACAAACACACACACACATTTACATAAATACATATATTTTTAATAATTATAACAACGAGAGAAAGAGAGAATAAAAATCGATATACGTAAAAGCATTTGGGGAAAAAATAAAATAAAATAAAAAATATATAAAAGGTGAATTCTTCGAAAGAGAAACGAGTTCAGTGAGGCCAAGTCCGCGTTAATTCCAAAAGCTTTGCGATTTAAATCCAACAGAAAAACCAGGAGACATTTCACGATTAATTACTCGGAACGATCCATCCTATAGTTTACCTGTCTCCCTTACTCTTTCTCTTGATATCTTCTTATTCTTTTTCTTCTACTCTCCTTTCTATGTATCTTTTTTAAAAGTACGCTTTTACAAAGTTTCTGCTCTACATTCTTGGTATCGCGAGCGGGTTAACACGTCGAAAGGAATTTGGAGCGAATCGATAAAAGGGAAAAACGTTATATGTTATCCTACGTATATATCATATACAGTAACTGTATATGAAATTTTTATATATTTTACAAAGTCAAATCTCTCTTTTTCCATTTTCTTTGATTCTTTATTTCTTTTTTTTTTTGTATAAATATTTTTCGTAAATATAATATGAAATATTTTCTACGTTTGGTTGCCTTGAAAGTTTTACTTGTCGATTTCCATTTACAATTTAATATGTTTTTTTTTATCTCTCTGTTTTTTTAAACCTTTGCATCAATGTTTCTTTGTAACATTAAAGTTTGACTCTGAAATGTATTGAATGATTTTTTTAACAACAAATATTTATAATAATAATATTAATCGATAGAAATTATGTTTGGAAATAAATTATTAATCAAGTAATACAAGTTTATTTATGTAATTATGTAATAATTAATTAATTTATATATAATATATTAATTAATATTATTTGTATGTATTGTACAATTTATTTACACTGGTATAAATATGTATTGTACAATTTATTTATACTGGTATAAGCATAAATATAATAATAATTGTTTAGTTATAAGATTTCACAAAATTTTTATATTTGCATTTATTTATTTTAAACCACATTTTTGTTCATTTAATTGCAATTATAAGAAAGTATTCCTGATTTAATTACTTTATATTTAAAGATTAATTAATTTAAATATTACAAATGTATAGAAATTATTCTTGATTTAAAATAAAATATTTAATTAAAAATTACTCTCAACAAATTTAATAGGATTTTGAATATATTTTGTAAATTTGAATACTAATTTATCATTTACAAAGTATTTTTTTAATTAAATCTGTTCCTAGTGTTATATTTCTTGGTTTGTTTTATTTATTATTGTAATATCAAGTAAATGAAAAATTGTTCACAATTAAATAAATTGAAATAGAAAGAAAGCAATAGTTTTCTCTAACAAAGATCCAAATGCTATTTAAAATGATGTGATAGTAGTTTTCAACTATTGTTCTATACAACATTGCGATAGTACTTCTCCAACTAGTTTTAGTTTTTACTTTTAGTTCTGTCCACTCCACAGGACATGAGACATTGTACCCGAAGCAGAAAGCATGTAGGTCGATCACTTCAGCACACACTACATCTACTAAAGTGTACTTTTCAAAGACGTGTTCAGCTTTGTTTAAAAAAGGATGATCGAGCATTCAAACACCTTATGCAAAACTCTACTCTGGTGGTGATTTACCATTGATAAACACTTTCTTTTGTAAATTATAAATAATATATGTTAATAAAAAAGTGTATTATTAAAACTATTCAAAATTAATTAACCAGAATTTAAATTATATCAAAATAAATGACTCAAATTGTAACACATTCGAATATTTTTTTTTTATGTTATATATTGTTTTGTTAATACAAATTTTGTATTATGCCAATATAAATGTAAATAATTAGAAATAAATTAATTATGTTTACTTATTACAGGTATAAAATGAATTTATTGTATTTAAAAACAATTAACTACAGGTTGATAACTTTGTTTAATAAACAAAATTCGAAATATTTTAATTATGTTTTAATATTTTGAATATTTTTAGAAATCACTTTATAATACTACTCAATAAATATATAATATAATAAAAATATATTATATTAATAATAATAATAAATAATAAATTAATAAATATATAATATTATAAACAATTTATCTATACAAATAACAAATATTTATATATAATTTCATAAAGTATATTAATTCATGAATAAACAAATTTATTTCAAATCCATTCATTCATGTTTATCATTCAACGACATCATTCATTCATACTAAACCTTCTTTTGAAATGTTATTAATATCTCACGATCTTTCATCTTTAAATATCTTTTCATGAATTCATTTTTTAGTTTAAAAAACATTTTTTCTTTTCTTTTTTTCATTGATCTTTTATTGACTTTCATCAAAAGAGGAAAAGTTTAATCCATTGAATGGATAGAGAAATTTTCAAAGCAGATCACATACAACAGACTGAAAATACGTGCGTTTATCAGAAAGTCAAAGTTGGTGTCGTAAAATAAGGGTACCTTTCAAAATGGAGTTATTAAATTAGGTGAAAGCAGGATTAGGTTATAACAGTTTCTATCGTCCTAGCAGGATAGCAGATTATCCAACGTTCAGGGGGAGATAGTGAAAACATATTTTACCTCCAAGACATGAACGGGTGCGTTGCACTTTAGGGCACATGTATAATGTACAACACACATATATACACACACACATACACATACACATACACACGTGGGTTTACATAAACGCATATTCTCTCGCTTGGAAACTTGATCAATCGTAGCTCAGGGACCATGATGCGTGTATAGTGACACGATACAACACCCCTTTGGCTTTAGTTATCAGCTAGATTGTTGTACAATGTTTTATGAAAAAAATTGGATTTAAAAATAGACAATAAACTATTTATAATAAAATTTATCCTATTATTGTTAATTCATTTCTATATCGATATTATCGTGTTTATATATTTGTTATTTTATTTATACAATATTTGTAGATTTATATTCATTATTTTATCTTATGATTATATTTATTTTATATTATTATTATTGTTTTAATGTTCTTTTATTTAAATAATATATTTTTCTTAGTTTATCTCATAATTTTATTAACAATTATTTGATTTGGTAAAACTTTGACGACGTGTTTTAGCTGAGTACTTTCAAACTCCATGTCTCGTATGTTAAACTCAAGATTTTTTAAGTAGCTAGTGAAATATTGCTGATGTAAGATTAATTTACAATAATAATAATAATTATTGTTATTATTTAAATTCTCGTTATTTAAATGATTTATTATTTTAGTATTTTACTGCATAATTTTATTGACAATTATTTGATTTGGAAAAATTTTGACGACATGTTTAAGCAAAGAACTTTCAAACTCCACGTCTCGTGTGTTAGGTTCAAGGTTTTTTTTTTGGGTAGCAGGTTGAATATGGCTGATATAAGACGATTTTAGGTAGCTCTATGATATTTATATTTCATTCTATATGATCCTTCATGCCATCCGTCTTATCTGTCAAGTGTGAACATATGCACGTGTACTCACGTGCACATATAGGACCAAGATAAGAAGGATTATAGGGTCTCTCATTACCATTTTCCTTTTACACCAGGACGATCGTTTACGTTGTGAGAATAATAGTACAATCAAAGTCAACGACAGGAGAATCTTATCTTTCGTTTGCCGTATTTAAATATACCTAATCTAGTTGCATTAACGTTGTATTATGTGTATTAGACATAAAGAGAAAGAGAAAGAGGAATGATGAGATAAGCAAGGCAATTATTAGTTCCTTTTCTTCATAACTTAACACACTGCCATGCATAAAATATTTATTTTACATCAAAAAATGCATAGAACAATTCATCGAGAAATTATTCTGATTTAAATTACTTTCCAATCTGTATTGGTATTACAATTATTATGAAAATAGTTTTATGTTTAAAAGATTACCAAATAAAAGACAATATTCCAAGTTGTTAAATTAATTCTTATTAAATTTTCATATCAAATAATCTATGAAAATTATTATTATTTTTTAAATAACAACTTTCTCATTAACCATTATTACATTATTAATACACAACAAAAAATTGATTCTAAAAGTAATATACATTTTAACCAGAAAGAAAGGAACGTGTACTTTCCAGTGAAATCAAAGTCCAAATTATAAATTATTTTGAAACGAGATAAAAGTAAAGAAGTAAAATAGAGAAGAAATTAGTTGGAAAGTTTAATCAGTCACAATGAACAGAAAAATCCTATAATAACTGGCACATTAAATCGTGTATCTTGCGTTATGTAACGAATTAGATCAAACGATAATAGTAACTCATTAAAACCAAAGGTACTAAAGATAATTACAAACGAGTAGTCTAGGTGGATCAGAAACCACCACCTTGTTTGATGTTACCTTACGAACATTTCTTCTACCATCTCTTCCTTCCTTGTCTTATCCTCTTTCAACACTTACAAGAGTTACCAGTTAAAAGCTGTTACGATAAATTGCAAAGGAGTAATCAAAGCCGATCCGTCATCATCACAAGTTAGATCAGTTCAAATCGAGTAGATTTTACCCAATCCCATACACGTTTACATACAACACCTATCGGTTTTAACGAAATAACAGGTCCTATCTTCTACCGACCGTAAGCGGCTCGCAATCAGATAAGGATTATATCGTACAGGGAAATCCGATAAGGGATGTTCCAAGAGAAAACAACCCCAGGCTTAAAATTCGGATAGAAAAATATTCTTTATTCGTAAATAAACTATTTTATCCTTAAAATGTTTCTTCCTTTCATTGTATTTTAAAAATGGTGGAATTCGATCTTCTTTCGTTTCGAGAAAATTTAATCTGACAATTAAAAAATGTAGGTCAATTATGTGAAGTCTAAGAATGTTTATACTAATTTTTCAATATTTGTAGGCTGCAAATAAACTTACACTACTTTCAAAATAAACAGTCCACAAATATCACGTTGGTGGTCTTCCTTACTTCCCTGTCTTATGCATGTGTGTGTGTGTGTGTGTGTGTGTGTGTGTTTTATGATATATTATACTAATTATAATAGAAAGAAATCAATTATTTTTGCACGAAATTGAAAACGTTCATTTAGTTTAGTTAAAATGATTTGATTCAAGTCAAATATACACAGTTTTGTTCAATCACTTGTTGCCATTTTAATTGTAATTCCATTACATCTCTCTCATAAAAACCTTCATTCCTATCGGCAAAAAACTGAGACTGTTAACTACTACAAGATTTTCTTTTAAGACAAATTTTTCACCAGCAAAATCATTCATCATTTATTGAAAATCTACTAATTTTAATCTTTCATTTAAACCTGACCATTAGTACAATAAAAAAAAAGGAAGAAAGGGTAAGACGAAGAAGTAAAATGTCGATTATCTTTCCGAGATTTTCTATCTTTTTATCTTTTTTTTTTCCTATTTTTGTCTCGAACAATTATCTCCTTTAGCAACGATTTGCCTTAGGCGACGTACCAAGGACAATACCTTAACAAGGATAATTTCTCACGAGATATGGAAACGTTTGCACACACACATACACACACACACAGTGTGTATTATCCCATCGTATACGTTTTCTCAGTGTTGATATATTTCAAAAATATTAGAAAGGGGTATACGTGTATATAAAAATGTGCATATGTGTGTATACGTGTGTATGTGGATAAGTGTATATTTGTACATGTGTGCATGTGTGTGTATACGTCTATATGTGTATATATGTGCGTGTGACACGCACTCCTGGGACGTTTAAAACCGTCGGCTCGTTTTAGAAGGCTCATATCCATTCTTTTTTTTCCACATTGATCCCCTTTCCACTATACATTCATTTACTCCTACTATAATACTATACTACCAACCCTTTTTTCTCTCACGATTTCTTTTTTTTTCCTTGTTTGTTCTCCCTTTGTAATAGAAATGCAAGACACACGCACTGACGTAACCGCATTGACGTAAACTCGTGTCAACTGTATCAAAAAATATGTTTCATTGAAACTTTATTTCAATATTTTATTATTTATGTAAAATATATAAAAATTGGAGAGAAAGTACAAAGAAATCCTTCTCTTTGAGAAAATATTATTTCATTTGTATTTTAATTTTGGTATAACGATTGTACAAATTATTTTAAATAAAAGAAATAAATGTACAAATAATGGACTTATGTTTCCTCAAAAACTGATATTATTTTTTTCCTAATATTAAAATAGGCAACTATAAATTAATTATCACTAAACAAAATATACAATTAAAGTATTTTTCTTGTATTTTTATTTAAATATTTTATTTGCATACTACGCCAATGGTGTTACGCAAAACAATACGCGAATCAGAACGTGGGTGTAAAATAAAAAGAGAAGAGTGACAAGAAAGAGAGAGAGAGAGTGGGTGAGTGAGAAAATACAGAATAGTATACGAAGAGAAAGAAGGGTGAAGGGGAGCTGAGTGGAAGGGATTGACACGAGCGATGGATTTTCCGTCGGTGACTGAAAAAATGGCGACACACGGGGCGATAGACGAGAATTAATAGATCGAAAAGAAATAACTGGAAAATAAAGTTAAGGTAAAATGAAGTTAAGAAAAGTAAACCAGTGGGAGTTGATGTAAAATATGTTGAATGGAATGACGTGAAGAGACAGAGTGGGACGAGAAGGGTAGGGAAAAGTGAAGGGGTGGAAGGGTTGAGACTGTGGTCGAATCATTGATAGACAATAATAATTCATGGATTAGATTCAGTCCTTTTTCTGGATTAGGGTACACGTCTTCGTTACGACAAGTAGAGGTCAAAAAGACCATAACCAACCACCATAAACACCCTCAGCACCCTCAACACTCTCAACATTCTCAACATTCTCAACATTCTCAACACTTTCACCACCACTATCAAACAACATCAGAAAACTCAGTTCCTAGTCTCACATCAGTTCAATCTTCTCACCTATCTACCACACCTTCCCAACTCCTACAGTCCCTTCTTCCTTCTTCTTCTCGTTTTTCTCGTTTTTCTTCTTCTTCTTCTTCTACCAACCACCTTCTTTCTACCTTCACCACCAACCACCGACCACCACCAACTCCTTTCGATGGAGACGTCACGTAAACCGGATCCGTGACCGGAATAATTTCCATCGTAAAGTATACTAGGAATCTATAGGGTAACGGGATCGAATACTCCTCAAATGCAAAACAGCCGTCTGGAGTCTTCTCGAAATTCGTCTAACGCTGCTTCTACTTCTACTGCTGCTTCTCCTCTCCCTTCTTCAACGTTGTCATAAAATTCAAGAAAGTATTGCAACTACCACGAACCATAATACAATCGATCATCGTCATACGGACAGTTAGAATCTTAGTCCAATTACCAAAGGAATATTTATGATTGTTAGATTATTTTAAATGAAATTAATTATACGAATATGATAAAAGAAGATATATTAAATAGACCTAAAAGTAATGTCGTTTTTACTTAATATTTGTTTATCATTTATCAGCTGATCAAAGTTTACTTCTGAGTTGTGTCAAAGATAAATAAACGACATTACTTTTAGGTTTATTTAATTTATATATCACAGTGGGTAGTTTTAATTATTTTAAGAATGGTATAGGTGAATGAGAATGTGTATTACAGGTGTATTATAAAAATTTGCACAAAAATTTAATTAATATTTCTATAAATGCAATTTTTAATTACGATTTAATAAACTTGAAATCATAAACTCCGATACGAGGTACGAATATTTTCATCGGAATTTTCTCTTTTAAATTATTATTCTTATTTTCTTCCTGTCTTCGAAATGAATCGTTTTATTGAAAGATCAAGGATATAACAAGTGTATTTAAATTTTTCTACAATTAATGATACTATGCTAACGATAGTTTAAACAATGAAACTTTAATTGTTTTAACTGAACCGTTTGAATGTTTGCACGTTATTCGTATTGGATGTTACTTAAAAGTGTTATTTCAGTGGAGTTCATCAAACGAGCTGCTTCCTAGAATGTTTACTGAATCAATACAGGTGATTCGTTATACAGAACGATATTTACTTGTTAAGATTAAAATGCATGGGAAACGTGTAAGTCCTTTTGCAATGAAGATTTTAATTATTTTCTGAAATTGTGAAGATATATTACATCCTAGCCAATATTTTTCATTTTTTGTTGTTGTTTTATTTATTTTTTTTAAATACAAACAGGAGTGATGAAAAATAAAATTCATTTTTAGATACTTTATCATAAATACGTTAATTTATATATTAAAATACACGAGTGTACAGATTACAATGAAATAATTTTAAGTTGCAAGTTATAAAATGAAATGCAATTCCTATTAGAATTATTCACCAATATTGACCAAGAATTCTATGAAAAGGTGACATTCTATGTGAAGATACTTTAAAAATTCTGCATATTTGATATCAAACAATTCAATTTGAAATAAAATCTTGAAATTTAAGTCAAAGTAAAAGGATTTCTTTTTATCTCAATTTAATATACATCATCTTGAAATATTCAATACACAAATATAGTTGAATCCCATCACGTGGACTACCTTGAAGTTAATAATAGAAAAAAAAAATCAAGAAAGTTGTGAAATTGTAATGCATTTAAATAGGTTCACTCTGGTAACTTAAACATTCAATTACGAAGGCGTCACCATTCACAAGGTTTCTTGTAGAAAACTGTAGTTAGGTCACGAATCCACACAGTTTCTCATAGCAGCAACACGTTGCACTTTGCTGGATATCTCGATGGGAGGAAAACGAAATTGATCTCGTGTCCCTCGTGTATGCACGCAACGCGAGTTTACGATAAAACCGTATACACTTGTACCTTTGAAATAGTATATTCGTTTCTATCTAACCAACTATCGTGTGAGAAAATGTAAGAAAGTTACGTTCCATGATTTACGTAAACACGATCCCATCTAATCCGATCTAATAAAACGAAGTTGAGTTAATACGATCGTTCAGTTTATTTTTTATTCTTACATTCCTATTCTTACCGTTTCCGGTCAACTAAATGACCGGTCTATAAAAAGTAGTTATTGTTCTTCTAATTAAACGTAATTAATAGTCAATTTATTGTTGAATTTATTCATGAATAAAATATAAAATGCAAATAATTGAATTCAAAATTTGATCCATTTCATACTTGACAATCCTAATAATTACAATAGATATTTTTATTTATAATTTTGCTGATCAAGTTGACTGACAGTGGTAGGTAGGACAGTGTACGTAAATTTATTGAGGAAATAAAAGAAATAAAACAATAACTAAATATTGAAAAATACATTCTATGCATATTTTAAGAAAAATCTTAAAGTTTGATAGCAATAAGATAACGTTTAAATATTTTAAAGATGTACCAAAGTTTAAAAACAGTCAAAATGACCAGTACTGGTAATGTTAAATATTT
Organism: Mischocyttarus mexicanus; assembly: GCA_023678845.1. Classification (NCBI taxonomy): domain Eukaryota; kingdom Metazoa; phylum Arthropoda; class Insecta; order Hymenoptera; family Vespidae; genus Mischocyttarus; species Mischocyttarus mexicanus. The sequence goes on along the minus strand of JACGTP010000111.1, from coordinate 172,841 downwards.
TGAATACAATTTATTATAAAATTATATTTATTAATATTATATAAATAATTGAATGAATTTTATTGAAAGTCTTGTATTATTGTGCTATTCAAAAATATTGATTATGAAACAAATGTAATTGATATGATGTATAAAAATAATAAACTGTGTGTGTGTGTATAGTATTAATAAGAAAATAATAAAGATAGAAGAAACATATAAAGTAAATCTCCTTCACCATCTTGAACCACTCCTTTTCCCTATCTAGGGACTTTCCGAGGTACTTAAAACTCGCAATACTTCGTCCGGGAAATAGTGTCATGTTTTTTTCCTACTGAAAGTAGTAAGGGTAAGAAAACCTGTTGTGTCTGTGCAACGTAGCAATCCTTTCTACGCTTAAAACATCCCGTAGAAATCGTACTCTTCTACGTTTTCTTGGAAATTTACTTGCTACGACCAAGCAAGACTTAAATAATTTTTCTCTTTACGCTCGAGATTGTAAGGGAATTTATTTCTCAAAAGTCACAGCTAAAAGAAAAAGTGAGAGAGAGAAAGAGAGAGTTTATATAAAAGACTTATGCGTTGGTGTGATTTGAAATAAAATTAAAACAAAATAAATCTGCAACTTTGAAGTTTTGAAATGTTTAAAAATTAAAGAAACGTTTGAAATAATTTAGAAAAAATTAACAATATTTATAATTAAAAATTAATTCATTCATTCATATAAAAAAGAACAAAGTAATAAAAAATAATTCAATAAGAATTAAGTGCCTAAAATACCAAACACGTAAATCAAAATCAAAAATTAAGAAATTAATTCACATTTAATTAAACCAACTTTCTATTTGTAGAATCTAAAATTACAAAAGCAACTCTAAATAATTCTAATAAAATTAACATTGAGTTTACACCTACGTAACAATATTAAATAAATTTTTCAACCAAAAATAATAAAAACATCTTGAATAAAAAAAATAAAATTTATCTGAGTAAAAAGAAAAACAAAATCGATAAAATGTTATCTCAACGATTTACAACATTTGATTTAGGTGATTGGTGGATTAAAGACAGGTTGTTCCCAGTGGAAACAAAACCACCATCGTTTAAACGAGATGTCCGATCACTGAGGTCAAAATGTGTCTCTGGGCTCGTTTTGGTCCTAACGCACACCTTTCATTTTCGAGGACACTAGAGGAAGTTAGGTTGTCTTGCTGACACCAACGAGCTGCAGCCACTGGCAGGAACCATTTCTAGTACATTGAGTTCAAGCTTCGTGATACTATAGAGCCTTTTACACCTCCACCCTCTCTATTTTGAATTCGCAATACCCAAAGGTACGATTACACAACTTCGTTCGATATATGACATCCCTTATACGTGAATATACACAAACCTCTACCTTCATACGAATTGCAATAACATTTATTTTTATCCAAACGTCAAAAACACAGTCAAAATATATTCACCTTTCTTAAAATCGTAACAACAGGACCATCCTACTCTTCTTGTCAACCTTTCCTGCTTTATAATCAATTCCTGCATTTATTTTTCTTGTAATTATTTAAACAATATCTAGAAAAGTATTTTCTTCTTCACAAAATAGATATTTCAAAGAGAAAGTGGAAATTCTAATAGGGGATTTATGAAGAGAACTTGGTTGTTGTTGATGGTGGAACTATGCCAATGACAGAGAACTATGCTTCGTTGTTTCTCAGTGAATGATTCGACAGTTACCTTCAAGGATCACCTTTCCTTCCCTTCTCATCCCTTTCCTTTCCTTCTTCTCTTTCTCTCTCTCTCTCTAAACTTCCTTTTCGTCTTGCTCCTTATTCATGTAGATGGATGGTAATCTCGGTAAACATACAGTTACTTGCATTTTAGATTTCGAAGGAAATTGCAACGGTTCAGTTGCAAGAAACTGCCAGCTGCTTTTACCTTCTGGATATGAGACTAACGACAAAAACCAAATCTAACTCTAAGACGTGGATAAAGAATAGAATGGTGAAGAATATTCTTAGAATATAAACCACATTTTTTTCTGACTTTTTATATCATTTTACTTGATTTTTCTTTTTCATTGTGTGATTAAATGTTTCATTCGAAATAAATTTAATATCTTATCTCTCAAATATATTATTCGATATTAATATTCAATGATTTATGTTCTTACACCATTCTGGTTTTTATTGTTGCAGGATGATTGGTGTCATTCAAAAGACGATTAAGAAAAATACCATTAAATAAATTTAATATCTGATTTATATTGAATTGACAAAGTTTTTTAACATACAAGTAACACACATTTCAATCTAGAAATCTCGTTGTTTTTTCCATCATTATTAGATAGTTTATTATTGTGACATAAATATCAATGATTTTTGATTCAAGCAAAATAAGAACATTTGAATCAAAAATAGCTTTAAGATTACTATCAAATTTTCTACTATATTTAACTATTAGCTAAGATAATAGAAGAGTAGTAGTAGTAGTTTAAGGGTATAATCAGTCAGACATATCAAAGATCACTAACATACTGTTCGTAGATAAACCATGAGATGACTTTTAACAGAAATGCAGGTAATTGGTTAAAATTACTAACCCTTGCCAACTAACTCTTAGTTAAAGTAATTTAATAGCACATGTATTTTCCCTAATAAGTAACATTTACTCATTCAAAATGTAAGAAAGCAAGAAAATAATAAAAAATGAATGAACCAACTTCTCCTTTTTACCTTTATGCTCCCCAAAGACTCAATTCTGATGAACTCACTTATACTTTGAGTTAATCAAAAACTATATCCTTTCAGAAAGTATAAGGGTCTAATTAATTTAAGAGATTGATACTCATGTATACTAATTTGAAACGTGACAGAAACATTGAAAGAAAATACACCTCAGATGAAAGTAGAATTGATTGATAAACTATTGACCTAAATCTACATGGTGTTGTTTTATTCTTGCTATTAGTTGAGCAATTGGTAAAGTAATTTTACAAAATAAACTAAACATAAATATTGTATTTTAAGAACATCTTTCAATCTTTCAGAAAAATCGTTTCGTTTTTTATTAGAAATTTACAGGACTACAAAAACCGAAAGGTTTTCTCGTAACTCACGGAAAAAAAAAGAACTGTGGGATTCGTGTACCAGGTAAAAATTAGCTATCAGACCACCCTCGTGCTATCACGCAGACCCGTAATTACATTGCGGTACGATGAACTGCGATGGAATACGTTTCGCATATACATTATGGTCATTTTGAATCCACGAAGCGTGATTATCGCACCGTTTGAATTTAAACAAGTTAAATATTAATCACGTGTATTTTAACGAACACACTTATGCGATATTTTCTACTAAAAATTGACAAAATAAATATTAAATATCTGACCAATTTTTGATCCTCTTTAAACAAATTTTATATTTTAATCCATAAACATTCAACAGAATTTTTTTAATATTAAATATTATTTAATTTGAATTATTCTTTTAGTAGATAATACATAAAATAATAATTTATTGTCTCTAAATAATAACTGCATCCACAATGAATTTATTATAGCAAACACGTGATCTTATTTATGTTTAATTAAACTTTCTTTGTGAGCAGTAAACTCACGCAACTTGGTAGTTCAGACTTCCGGTAGGGAAACAACTGTTTAACAAAAAATCCAATGACATGACACGCGAAATCGAGGAATGTCTTTGTCCAAGTTGACCCAACCTTGTAATCAACTATGCTACTCCCCATTTTAATACCATTTCTTTCATATTGCTTTATCAATGTGAAGATTCATTTTTTCATACTTTTCTAATAATTAAATTCTCTCCCTAAAATGAAAAATCCTAATAAAAGAATAGAAGTTGTATTACAGAGCAATAATAAATAAATAAATAAATAAATAAATAAATAAATGAATGATCGAATTGTAATTGATTAACGGAGGTTGCATGTTCCCTTCCTAATTTCAATAGCAAAGATAATAAATTACCTGAAAGGGACGTGTGCGAATTGACGAGACTCGTCCGACGTGTTTCGATCGATTTCAACGTGGAATATTCGATATTACGTTGGAAGGTGGGTGACAACACACAAGGCTATGCTTATAACGCTGTCCTTCCGATGAAAGCGCTATTAATCACGCGTTTCGACGCTCTCACAGTGCGTGTCTGCTAATTGAATGACTCGATACGCTCCTATCCGGTTAATTTGCCGTTAACGATCGTTAATAACAAAGTATTTTCAATGTAAAAGGCAAACGACCTAATTGTTTTATGCTTTTTTTCTTACGAGTAAACCTTACTTTCTTTTGTAATATAAAAAAAAAGATATTATTGGATTGAAAAAAGACTACAATGTATTGAATAAAGGAAACAAGAATAAGAATAATTAATGTGACGTACGATTTACGTCATTTTTCAAAAATTACATTAATGTGACGTACGATTTACGTAATTTTACATAATTTTACGTAAATCGTACGTCATATTAATGTAATTTTTGAAAAATGACGTAAATCGTACTTCACATTAATGTAACTTTTGAAAAATGACGTAAATCGTACGTCATTTTAACATTTTATGAAAACTAGATAATTATTCTTATACTTGTTTCATTTATTCAATACATTGTAGTATTATGACGTAAATCGTACGTCACATTAACATTTTATGAAAACTCTTATACTTGTTTTCTTTATTCAATACATTGTAGTCTTTTTTCAATCCAATAATATCTTTTTTTTTATATTACAAAAGAAAGTAAGGTTTACTCGTAAGAAAAAAAGCATAAAACAATTAGGTCGTTTGCCTTTTACATTGAAAATACTTTGTTATTAACGATCGTTAACGGCAAATTAACCGGATAGGAGCGTATCGAGTCATTCAATTAGCAGACACGCACTGTGAGAGCGTCGAAACGCGTGATTAATAGCGCTTTCATCGGAAGGACAGCGTTATAAGCATAGCCTTGTGTGTTGTCACCCACCTTCCAACGTAATATCGAATATTCCACGTTGAAATCGATCGAAACACGTCGGACGAGTCTCGTCAATTCGCACACGTCCCTTTCAGGTAATTTATTATCTTTGCTATTGAAATTAGGAAGGGAACATGCAACCTCCGTTAATCAATTACAATTCGATCATTCATTTATTTATTTATTTATTTATTTATTTATT
>JACGTP010000111.1:125619-151142 GCA_023678845.1 Mischocyttarus mexicanus | reverse complement strand
CCGCCTTCTGGGCCGATTTCCCGAACCCAAGGACAAGAGAAGGAATTGCCCCTTCCACTTTCTGGCTCCTCCACCCAAACTGTTGGGCCAGAGAGTGGGGTGGACTGCTTATACCGGCAGACGTTCGGTCGTTACAACAACACATGGTGGGAGATATTTTTTCCAGAGCTGGTCACCAATCTCAAGTCCAAAGTAATGGTCAGCCCGAATCTGCTTGACCTAGCTGATCACACGTAACTTCCACTTGACACCACGCTGTGTGTTGTAACTATTAATAGAATCTGTATAAAAAATATTGAATTCTTTTTTTAGTATAACATTTTTTTATATATTTTAACATTTCTGTATAAAAAGTACGTTGTTAGATATAAGAACGTCGGCTATTAACTCTCTTCGCATTTCCTCGATATTTCCAAAGATAGTAGATAGTAAAATTTTAGTTTTAAATTATATTGTATGTATATATATGTCAGTAAATATTTATTTTTCTGTAGGACTTCGTAGCTCAGATGGTAGAGCATTCGATCGGCATGCGAAGGGTTCCGGGTTCAAATCCCGGCCCAGGATCTGTTGGTCTGAAATTTTGTTGTTTTCTTATACTTGGTGCTGTGAATCACTAAAAGTACTTCCAGAATCGGTTACTATAGTTCCTAGCAAATTCTTCTGCGAAGAGTAGAGAATTTGCAATATAGTGCATTTCCTACTAGTCACTAATCTAAGGAGATGCATTATATTACATTGCCAAAGAAATCAACTAACACTAGAATTAAGTATTAACAAATACTTATAAGTTTAGCAGTAATTAGGTCATAAGGACTAACCCTAGTAATATTTACACCAAAGACTACTAACACAATAGTACATCTGTGATAACATAACCGTGAATGGATAGTACTTTAAGAATTTCAGACAGGTTACTGGGTAGCTCAAGAGGCAGAGTATTCGCCCGTATAGTATTTTAATCGAATCGAAGATCCTTTTTTTTGGAGATGGAGACTGTGTCTTGCGCTGGTGTTTTTTTTTTGCTGTGATGATGATGGTTGGAATTACACTATTATGTATCACCCATCCTTAGTCGGAGTTGTTCTTGTTCTCCATGTGGCTTCTGGCATCCCCTCTTCTATGGCGTTTGACTACCGTAAGTGTAATAGTTCATCCGCCTTCTGGGCCGATTTCCCGAACCCAAGGACAAGAGAAGGAATTGCCCCTTCCACTTTCTGGCTCCTCCACCCAAACTGTTGGGCCAGAGAGTGGGGTGGACTGCTTATACCGGCAGACGTTCGGTCGTTACAACAACACATGGTGGGAGATATTTTTTCCAGAGCTGGTCACCAATCTCAAGTCCAAAGTAATGGTCAGCCCGAATCTGCTTGACCTAGCTGATCACACGTAACTTCCACTTGACACCAGGCTGTGTGTTGTAACTATTAATAGAATCTGTATAAAAAATATTGAATTCTTTTTTTAGTATACCTTATTTTATATATTTTAACATTTCTGTATAAAAAATACGTTGTTAGATATAAGAACGTCGGCTATTAACTCTCTTCGCATTTCCTCGATAATTCCAAACGTAGTAAAATTTTAGTTTTAAATTCTATTGTATGTATATATATGTCTGTAAATATTTATTTTTCTGTAGGACTTCGTAGCTCAGATGGTAGAGCGTTCGATCGGCATGCGAAAGGTTTCGGGTTCAATTCCCGGCCCAGGAACTGTTGTTTGTCTGAAGTTTTGTTAATTACTTACACTTGGTGCAATGAATAACAAAAAATACTTCATGAACCGGTCAATACAGTTCCTAGCAAATTCTTCTCCAGAAAGTTGAATTTGCAATATAGTGCATTTCCTACTAGTCACTAATCTAAGGAGATGCATTATATTACATTGCCAAAGAAACTAAACTAAACCAAAGAAACTAAACCAAATACTTCGATTAAGAACGAACATATACTTATAAGTTTAGCAATATTTACACCTAAGACTAATAACACAAGTGCACATTTGTGATAACATAACCGTGAATGGATAGTACTTTAAGAATTTCAGACAGGTTACTGGGTAGCTCAAGAGGCAGAGCATTCGCCCGAATAGCATTTTAATCGAATCGAAGATCCTTTTTTTTGGTGATGAAGACTGTGGACTTGCGCTGGTGTTTTTTTATGCTGTGATGATGGTTGGAATTTCACTATTATGTTATCCCATCCTTAGTAGGAGTTGATCTTGTTCTCCCATGTGCTTCTGGCATCCTCCTCATCTATGACGTTTGAAGGCTACCATACACACGTATTTAGTTCATCCGCCTTTTGGGCCGATTTCCCGAACCCAAGGGACACGAAGGAATTGCCCCTTCCCACTCTCTGACTCGGTCCCGACGAAACTTGTTAGCCAGAGAGTGGGGTGGACTGCTTATACCGGCAGACATTCGGTCGTTACAACACATGGTGGGAGATATTTTTTCCAGATCTGGTCACCAATCTCAACTCCATAGTGTAGTCGTCAGTGCGACCCTGCTTGACTTAGCTGATCACACGTAACTTCCACTTGACACCAGGCTGTGTATTGTAACTATTAATAGACTCTGTATAAAAAATATTGAATTCTTATTAGTATAACTTTTTTTATATATTTTAACATTTCTGTATAAAAAATACGTTGTTAGATATAAGAACGTCGGCTATTAACTCTCTTCGCATTTCCTCGATATTTCCAAATGTAGTAAAATTTTAGTTTTAAATTATATTGTATGTATATATATGTCAGTAAATATTTATTTTTCTGTAGGACTTCGTAGCTCAGATAGTAGAGCATTCGATCGGCAAGCGAAAGGTTCTGGGTTCGAATCCCGGCTCAGTATATTACTAGTCTTAAAATTCCATAATCGCAATGGTCCTTCCTATATCTCCATAAATATACCATACACCAAGTTTCTCCCCATTGGATAACGATTAGTTCACTTTTAGTTTACATGTACGTATTTTCTAGTGAATTCTTCTCGAAAGAGTTAAATTTTACTTAGAAATACTTACATATAATAAAAAGTCTGACATTTGATTGTGATTCATGTGATATCTTTAGTTTATTTCACAGAACAGTATTATTTCATTAACAGTATCATACACTGGTTTTGAAAATATACTGTTTAAACATTACCGTCCTTTAATGGTTGTATTTAAAGAAAATAAAATTTCGGACTATCACTCTGAGTAGCTCAAACGGCAGAGCAATCGCCCGGAAATCATTTTAATCGAATCGAAGATCCTTTTTTTTTTTTAATTCATTTATTGCTGCGAGACTTCAGAATAATTCAACAATATGGACAATGCGTTATATGCATATTGGTCACTGCATACGCAGACCAGTGACCAAGACATTATTTGGAGTTTTGATATCATTCGTAGAACTTAAAAAGTAAAATAGGAAACAGTTAAATAGGAAATGTATCAAAGTATAAAAATACAGATGAAAGTATATTTACATCTTTCGTAGTGAAACGGGTTAATGGTCTCGTCGTAATTTTTACGAAACAAAGTCGCGGATTTTTAATGTAAATCGTTTATTTTGCGTCACGTTCTAAATGGATAGAATGCAGTTATGGATATGGATATGCAGCAATGAATAAAAGGATAAAGTAGTACATCTAAGAGTAAGCGGATCTTAGTTTTGAATCTTTTGAAACATTTTATCCCCACTGGTAATCATGTAAACAACTTTCGAAAACAAAAACTTTGATAGATGAAATCGAGTCAGTCTATCAGTGGATTTCGAAGAAGATTATACATCCAACTAATATTTCGAGATTTTAGATTATAATATACATTTTCTATAATAATTTAACAATTATTTTAGACTAATCCATTACCCTAATGCACTCTTCTTATATTTAAGACAGATCTAATTCGTATACGTTGATTTAAATATTACATTCTTTCTAACGTAATTCAAAATATAAAATAATTTCTATATCTTTTTATTTTATATATTTTTAGGTAAACTGTACGAACTAGACTTCAGTACTGGATCGAAATATTAATTATTAAATGTCTTAATAACTTTCATTTTATTCCGATAAATCTTCTGTTAGATTTAGATGTGTGGGCACTCACATGCGTATAGAATAAGATTTCTTAGAAGTGGTGTAAGTATAACGGGAATAATATTCGAAATAGATAGAATTAATCCCCTTCGATAAACATGTAAACAACTTTCGAAAAAAAAAACTTTAATAGCTTATTTCGAACCAGTCTAACAGTGGATTTCGAGGAGGAAGGTACGCAGAACTTATACTTATTACATTTTAATTATAATATATATTTTCTATAATAATTTAACAATTATTTAGCATGTGTCTTCTACTCTAATGCACTGTTCTTATATTTAAGACAGTTCCAATTCGTATACTTTGATTAAAACATTTCATTCTTTCTAACGTAATTCAAAATATAAAAATGTTTCGATATCTTTTTATTTTATATGTTTTTAAGTAAACTCTACGAACTAGACTTCAGTACTGGATCGAAATATTAATTATAAAATGTCTTTATAACTTTCATTCTATTCCGATGAATATTCTGTTAGATTTAGACGTATATTCACACACATTTACATAGAAAAAGATTTCTTAGAAGTGGTGTTAGTATAACGAGAATAATATTCGAAATTAATAGAATTAATTAACACACTTAATATGTATGGGATTGATACTATCTTATTGTAAATCTGATCTCCATTTGTATCGTTGACCTATTTTTCTTAACAGTGACCGACTTTTGTATCGCTGACCTATTTCCTTCAACAGTGGTATACTTTTGGACAGCTGTTATCTATTTCTAATGAAAGATTTTTATTTTATTTCTTAATATTTAAATAATTAATAAGTATATTTATGAATGATTTAATTTTATTAAATCGATTATTTAAATCTTCCATATGTACGTATTAGAATTAATACTTTTCTCAAACAAAAAGAAAATAAAGATGTATAAAAATTCTTATATGCTTCGTGTAATACCTGTACAAATATAAAATTTATTTATTACAATTTTAATGCAATTAGTTTCTACGATGTAATGTTTAAATCAGAGTGTACGAATTAGAACTATCTTAAATATAAGAACAGTGCATTAGAGTAGTAGACATATGCTAAATAATTATTAAATTATTACAGGAAATAATTATTATAATTAAAATGTAATAAGTATAAGTTTTGCATACCTTCCTCCTCGAAATCCATCGTTAGACTGGTTCGAATTAAACTATTACAGTTTTTTTCTAAAAAGTTGTTTACATGTTTATCGGAGGGGATTAATTCTATTATTCTCGATTATTATTGTCATTACACATGCGCTACTTGTAGATCTCATTCTATGCGCATGGGTGTGCACATACACGTCTAAATCTAACAGAAGATTAATCCCCTCCGATAATCATCTAAACAACTTTCGAAAAAAAAACTTTAATAGCTTATTTTAAATCAGTCTAACAGTGGATTTCGAGGAGGAAGGTACGCAGAACTTATATTTATTACATTTCAATTATAACACTTATATTCTATAATAATTTAACAATTATTTAGCATGTGTCTTCTACTCTAATGCATTGTTCTTATATTTAAGAATGTTCTAATACGTATAGTTTGATTTAAACATTTCATTCTTTCTAACGTAATTCAAAATATGAAAATGTTTCGATATCTTTTAATTTTTGTATTTATTTTCAGATTTAAATTAAATCATCGTTGTTATCTCAATTTAACTCGTTTTTATGTAGTCATTTTGTATTCACATTTGCTTCTGTTATATCGATAATTATTCTAAATTTCTTTCAAATCTTACTCTAAAGCAGTGGCTGTTTACGATCATTTTCAAAAATAGGTTCTTCGTCAGATAATTAATTCGAATGTTGCAATCTTAAAGATTTTTACATCCTTCTTGGGTCTTCGGAAGCAGTTACCTCCTCGTGGTTAGACCTGGGCAATGGTTTTTTACTTTCCATATAATGTTTATCATATTTTATATGCTATACATTCCATGGCAAATAAAATTCCAGCAAAGACTGCTTACCATGAACATTGTAATTGTAATTAGTTTCTTATCATTTCGTAAATTTAATATAATATTTTTAATCTATGCACCTTGATTCTTTCTATTTTCTTTATCTATAGAAACTAATTACATTACAATTTTCATAAATAATTTTTGTATTTTTACAGATTCCACACGAAACATATAAGAATTTTTATTCAAAATTTGTCTTTTCTTTTTGTTTCAGACAAGTAATTATTCTAATACGTACGTATCGAAGAATTTATAAATAATCGATTTAATAAAAATATGTGTCTTATAATTACACTTATTAATTATTTAAATATTAAGAAATCAAATAAAAATCTATCATTAGAAATAGATAACAGCTGTAGAAAGTAGGTCACCGGTAAGAAATGTAGGTCAGCGATACAAAAGTAGGTCACCTGTAAATAAGTGACCCATAGTAATAGTCCATACGTATTCAATGTATTGAAAGAAAGATAGGCAAAGGTGTAGGAACAAGTCAAGTGAGGTAGGCATCGGTCGATGTTTACATCTCTCGGAGAATTCTAGGAAATTCGTTAGATATGAAATACCCAGAAAAATATTCCTTAACTACCGGCTTAGTTGAGCGTTCAATCTTTTGTTTACGTTCGCTACTCTCCGTCGCTCTTCGGCCGGTGTCGACAACCGAACGTTATCATTTCTATTCTATTATGAATTTCGTCGTTAGATTTTTTATTGACCTTCGTGTATGTTCGGTACATGTCGTATGTATTCGTAACTACTTTTCATAAGAATCTTTAGTCTTCTTCGAGCGTCGGAAGGAATAACAAGAGTATTATTTAATGTGTTTAATTTCTTTCGCTTCTCGAGTGCAAGTATTCTTCCTATGCAAGTAAAATGCATATGTGCGCGAGTGTTAGTGAGTGTTGATGAGTGATATGTGCTTATATGGATACCTGCAGTTATGGACATGGATATACAGCATTGGATGTAAGTTCAAAAGTATATCGAAAGTAATCCAACTATAATTTTTAATAAATGACACCTACCATTCTAGAAATGAAAGGAATAAGTAATAAAAGTTAATCTTATAAAAAAAAAATGCTTGCTTTTGTAATCGCGTTTGTTCAATGTTCTGTTTCTCTTTCTCTAAATTTTATTGATATTATAACTTTAAATATTCGTGAAGATGTAACTAAGATTTGTATTATATTTATTAACAAAACATTTAATTAATGATGCTTAACTTTAATTGGAATGTCAATTTTTTTTCTTTTATTGCTCATTGTTTAAATCAAATCTGTCTGTATTAATATTCTAAATTCAGGCTTATTAGTACACTGGGTCATTTGATAAAGTTAGAATACGTGTCTATTAATATAAATATTATTTTTTTAAATATTTAAAAGTATACATTTTTGCGTGATTTAGTCTTTAATTGAATGCATAGTCATTTGGATTATGGATGTTTAGGTAATTAATGTTTCTAATAATCAACCTAATTTAATTTTTGGTATTTAACAAAATATTTTATTTAACAAGATATTTAATTATTTGTTAATTTTATTGCAATAGCATACTATTAGTAATTTATTTCTCAGAATCTAAAGCTTTCGTGACAAAATAATTTTCTATATTTTCTATATTTTTGACTTAGTTTTCTACATAGAATTATCCTATTTTCGCTTGTACCACTAATTAAAGAACACCCTGTATATACAGAGAACACATATATGGTACATATGCAGAATATATTCCAGTATATAGATACATTTAACAAAGTATTAGTTTGAATACGTACAAGCACGTATCTACGTGTCTCATAATCCTACGTGTTATATTAAAGCTCGTGCTTGAATTCGAAGTTCCCGCAGTTAAAGTGAATACGAATCCGCGAGTTTTAATTTGATTTTCGTGAGTTCAGACCCGTTATATCACTATGTAGATCGCGTGCTATAATCTGACGTAACAGTTGAAATTGTAACTTAGTTTCCTGCAAGAGACTCGAATAGAAATCATCGAGAAAAAATGTAATCATTATTTGAATCATTAATATTATGTTTTAATTTTGTTTCATTTAGGTTTCAATAATTAATATTTTCCTATTAGTCAAGTTCATATGAAAGAATTCTAATTGATATGAAATTATCTTCTTTTAATTATTCATATTTTATTATTATTTTAATATTAATTTTAATATTGATTTTTACATTTTCAATGAATTCATATTTTTATATTAAAATATATTATTTATCCCACATTTATTAAATTATTAATCTAACATATCATCTAATATTTCAGTCTTATTGCTATTAGATAAAATATTTATCAATGTGTATAGATTTAGGGAAAACAGAAAAATCCAATTCAAATCAGGCCAATATTCGATGTTGGATTATTAAAGAACGACAATTGTTGTCGAATGTGGGTAAAGGGGAATACCGAAAGGGGCTTTTGAAATTTCCAATGGCTGCCAATGTGCTCGTACACGATTGTTCTCGTTTAAACGGCATACCCCAATCCAGATTGTATCTCCAGCTGACGTCGAAATTTACATTTGTCGTGCAAACCGAATATTTTTTTTTCTCTCATTTTTTTATCTACTACCAACAATATTCTGATTCCTTCTTTAATTTCTTTCTGTTTCCAATAAAATTTTCCACCTGTGTTCTATAGCCTAGAGTATCGTAACTTTCAGATGAAAAATCAAGATGATAAAAGTACAATTTTTCTTTTTATTCTTTTTATTATTTCATTTCTTACAAATACACTTTATTCATTTATTTTTACTCAGGATTAATATAACATTGAAAATTTGAAATAATTGTAGAAAAAGTAACTAGCATCTAATAACTAGTCTAATAAAAAATAACGAATGATTTAAATCATTGAAAATTTCTGAAGGAAAACTAGCTTTCCCTTTCTCCTCAGACTTCCAAAGCTCGCTGAAGAAGCTTTTCATAAAAACGATTCGTACACTGTCGTATCCCCGTTCTTCGTTTAGTCTCCTTCTTCTTCTTCTTCTTCTTCATTTTCTTTCCCTTCTATTTATCCTCTTCCTCTTACTTCTTCAAAGTTGCTACCATTTAATTCAACCTTCATAAACTCTTCCGATGCTGAGTCTGCGGTTTATGATAATGGTTGCTGGTTTGACTTTCTCTCCCTCCTTCTTTCTCTCTTTCTTTCTCATTTTCTCATTTTATTTCTATCCAACAGCTTAATACTATGACAGGGACAGACAGATATCTAAAATTATAAAGTCTTGCTCGATAGAAAGCTCAAGAGTTTCAATAAAGCATAACCAACTTCTTCACGAAGAAGCTTATCCTTAGTAACGATTTTTCGAAAGATATAGTATCCATTTAAATGGGAATTTCACTAAAGAATGCTAAGATAGTTTAAACCAGGTGTAGCTTAATATACAGGCAGGGTTATTCTGAAATAAATGGAAGATTAGTTTCATTTTTATTTTATTTTATTTTATTTTACATAATATTTTGTAATTATTATTGAACTTACTCTAACATAATTGAAATTACTGCAAATACTCATAAATATGTTCCATATTTTTTAGACAGAGAGGGAAAGATAATTTTATACAGTAAACCAATATCAGAATGAATGATACATAACTGATTTTATTATTAGTATTTTTATTTTGATTATTATTAAAATAATGTTTTTGAAATCATTGCAAGAGACCTTGTTGCAGAACACTGTCAAAGTTAAAACCTAATATCAGAATTTGATAGACCTAATATTGAAATGGTTAATAATAGAAGTTTATTTCAATGTAAAGATTATTTTTATCCCAAGCTAATTAAATAATATTATTATTTTTATTTTTAATATTCAAATAATGTTTTTGAAATCATTGCAAGAGACTTTGTTAGGGAACACTGTCAAAGTTAAGACTCAATATCTAAATTTGATTGACCTAATATTGAAATGGTTAATAAAAGAAGTTTATTTCAATTTCTCTAATAAATCAATTTTATAGAAGCTTGTAACAAAGTCAATTATTCAAGGATTATTTCTATTTAAGATTTTATTCAATTTTCTAATTAAAATATACTTTCTTATATTTACTTCTATTATAATTTGATTTTATTATCTTTAATTTTCAAGAATTCATTTTATAGTTGTTAGTATTCTTATAAATACTATTATCACAATTACATTATTAAATTATTTATAGTTGGCATTAAATAATTATCTAAAATAGGATAGTAACATATAAAAAAATGAACAAATATTCTACGTTTTCAAAAAGACCAGTCATTTAGACTGCTTTCCATAGAACCAACTTACTTTTATTTTCCAGTACTTGCAATAATAAAGTCTCCCAGTCGCGAGAAAAGAAAATAGAACATCCTCTCGTATTTTAAAACAAAAAAAAACATACAAAACAGAGAAAAACCAAGCTCCCTCCACCTGGTAAATTTTCCTACAGAAAATAGCATTTCCCAGTATCGTCTATTCAAGGATGCAGTTTCACAATAGTATCGTAGTAATAGAATTAAGAAGTACTCGACCAGATGGCAGTTTAATTAGCAAGTTCCTCGGTAGATAGTTACCTAGGTAAGGTTTGTAAGAAAATACTGCATACTCTCTGCATCTTGCAAGAAACAAACGAAACAAACAAACCAACCAAACAAACCTACCAAACAAACTAAACAACATTTCGTCCGTTAACGTTTTAATGTCGTCCTGAAGTTGAGTTTAACAAAGAACAATTCAGTAGCGTAACTGTACTTTCTTAAAAGATCTTCGAGAGATTGCTGGAAATATATACACGATTTGCCTTGGCCACCCTTTAGACCCTCTATCCAACCTCCCCCTTTCACCCTAAACCCTCTTCCCCCTTGAGAAAACTTCGCTCGGGTATTACAAGGAAGCTAAACTTGTAGTCCGCGAGCCCTTCAACCTACCCCCCTTCCTCTCCTACACCCCTACGTCCTATGTATTACTTCTTGGCCACTTTAATCTGAACTTTACGATAAAGAGATTGCATTGGACGACCAACCAACGACTACTACGACAGAAATGTTCTGATGAGGGGAAAAGAGCTAAGAGTTTTTGCCTGGTTTCTATACTTCAGTGGTTTTCAAACACTAATACAACAACCCCTTTTTTGAGTAGGTTAAAGGATATACATAATAAATCAATTTTATATGAGGGATTTTAATGAAGTTCATTTTCTGAAGATTTATTTCTTTCATTCAATGTTTTATTACATATTAATTTTATTTTATGAAATAAGCTGATGGAAAGGGATTTGAATTATTTGTAATTAGTGTTACGTTCAAAGATTAAAATTGATTAGACTTGTTAGATATTTTTTGATAATAGTTGATTACAGTTTGAAAACCACTGACATGTTGCTACTTGGGAAAAGAATATCTGACACATTTAAGGTTTCTCTGATTTCTTCAATGATCGTGAAAACGTTATGCGAAGAATATGTGCACTGAGAAAATACCAGTTTATCAAAGTCTCTTACAATCTTTGACTTATTTTCAAGAAGGAATTCGTACAAGAATTATTTTATCGATCCTGTCTTAAACAAGTTACAATAATGTTTAAATAATTTCTTATTTTTATTTAAACCATACAGAAAAAAATGTTTATTTTAATTCGTAGAAAGAAAAATCGTTGGACAGTTTAATAAAATGTTAGTTTACTATTTTGTTTATATTATTTATTGCATTTATTTATGGAATTTATTATAAATGATTATTATTTGATCACGTGCATGTATTTATTATTATTATTATTATTATTTTATTATTTATATATTTTGACAAAGTGTTCACTAAGTTCTTACATTTTTAAAATCATTTATTTTTCTTGATCTTCATAAAATGAGACAAAGGGAGTAGAAAATAGGGGATGGGTGAAGGGAGTTAGAGAAAGAAAAGGCAAAGAGATAGTAGCTGTGACAGCGAAAACGTAACATTAAGCTCGGGTATGCGAGAAAGGTAGACATTGTCGAGCTTTTTTTTTCACGCTTTTATTCTTATTTATTTATTTATTTACTTACACGTGCACAAGTTCCATTCCGACGTAACTCCTCTACTCATCCATCGAGGTAATCCTCATATTTTATTGTGGAAAAGAAAAATTCTAGAATGGAATGAAAAATTGATTGGTTTTATGTAATTTATTATTTCTAGAATTATATCGAATTATCGTAAGCTTTATTTTGTATTATTTTTCATTAATAGAAAGAAGGAATATATAATAGTTCAATCAAATTAATATTTTGTTAGAATTTTACTTTGATCTGACTGTTAGAAATTTTTTAAAGTCTGGAATGTGGTTTGCATTTAGATGTGCATTATGCATCAACCAAGAAATGTGTGTTTTTTAAATGAAAATGTGTGCTTGTTTAAAAGTTTCCCTACAAAACAGTTTGAAGATGGAAGAATTGATGAAATTACTTGAAGTAGACTCATTTTTAATACTCGACAAGTTGTTTAGATTATTTTGGGATTAATGTTGAAGATGTAAATGTGAACTATGCAATATTTCATTAACAGAAGAATTTGAATTAATTCTTTATATTTATAAAACATTTTATTATTTTTGTTATTTTATTTGAGTATAGAATACATTCACAATGTTTGTATAAAAAAAATAGAGTAGGACACCCTGTATAGAAAATTATACAGCAAACACATTTTTGAATCCCTCTTCTATGAAATATTTCATTCACGATGCTTTTCAAGTGCATGTAGGAAAGCACTAAAAGAAATATGTATGTGTGTGTGTGTGTGTATGTGTGTGTGTTATGCACGGAAGTGTTGTCGTTTATGTCGAAACGTTGATGGTCCTTTCGAAGATCCATTCTGAGTTTCATGATGTTGCTCGGGACAATGTCGATCGATTCTGTTATGGAATTTTCCTCGTCGTTCCACTGGGACTTAATACCAGAGAAGAAAATTTCTTCGTGCTATTCGAAAATTCACCAGGTTTCTTTACAAACTGAACCTATGCTTACCATTTTTGTGTTGCTCAACTTCCAACGAGATAAACAACATTTCTCTTCTCGTATGTGTTCATACCTCTGTGTATGTGTGTGTTTGTATGTGTCATTTGTTGATTTGTCTAACATACTTAAACGTATATACTTGCTTAATAGATTGAAATCGAACAACATTTATTAATAAAATATTTACGTATCGTACGTACCGAGTGTTCAAAATAAATCATTCTACATGCATTCATATTTCGAAAATATATAATCAAATATGTTAAGAGTCATCTGATTTTAAAAATGCAATTTTAGGGTCATTTAATATTGATTTTTATTCAATAAAAAATATTTAAGATTATTTTAATTCAAACTTTGATTTTTATTTGTTTGTATAATGGTGTAAATTTATTTTCAAAGGATATATTATTTTGATATTAAATTTATGTTGTTTGTAAAATATGTTTTAAGATTTTCAATAACATTTAAGAAGAATATTTTATTTTGAACACCCTATAAATGTGCATATACACCGTGAATATGTGCTTCGTGTAGGAAAACAAAACTACTTATCGTTCTATAGAATCTCAAGGGAACTTTAAAGGATAATGTGCCGGAGGATTCTCGAAAGGTTTTCCAAAGGAATGAGAGAAAGTTCCTTTTTATCGAAGAAAATATTTTCTAACGAATAATTCACTTCAATAATGTCTTCTTTTGTTTGTTTAGTACAGTTTATTTAATAATTATTAATTTTTCATTAATACTCTTTTTTATACTCCTTTCATTATAATTTCAAATGACAAAAAAACAAGAGCATATGAGGATTATAAAAAAGACAATTTCGAGATTAACCATGCAAGTCATGTTTTCTTGCTGATCGTTAATGAAACTAGGGGAGCTTGAAAGTTCGAAGAAACTTGTCGTCAATTCAGTGAAATATTTTGAGAAGGTAGTGGGTTGATAGTAGAAGGAAAGGGTTAGAGTATAGAAGGTTTAATACATAAAATTTAAACTCGTTAAATAAATCTTGTAATAATTAAACAAACAATGATGTGTCAAACTTTCGAATCAAATTATTTTCGTGTCAATGTTCCTAAAACTTTACCATAAAAAATTTGGTATTTGAAATTATATATCTGAGGTACTTGTTGGATATCGTAATTCATCTTCTTTTTAGTTTAAAACACTGTTCTGTTTTTTCTCCAAGAAGTCCAGTGAGAAGAGTTTCCAGAAAAGAGGTCCAGGTTTCAAATCATCGGTTTGATGGTCTTCCAGGTACCCTTCTCGTGTTTGGTTTTTGTGTTTGTGGTATCTTAGGCAGTCAATTGTTCTTCATTTTAGCAACATCATCACGCTAATTATGTCGTTAATTGAAATTCAATTTTATTAAAATAAACAATCGTTACGAGATAGCAATCGTTACGAGTCCAGCTTTCAAATCATCGTTTTGATGGTCTTCCCAGTACCCTTCTCGTGTTTGGTTTCTGTGTTTGTGGTATCTTAGGCAGTCAATTGTTCTTCATTTTAGCAACATCATCACGCTAATTATGTCGTTAATTTAAATTTAATTTTATTAAAATAAACAATCGTTACGAGTCCAGGTTTCAAATCATCGTTTTGATGGTCTTCCAGGTACCCTTCTCGTGTTTGGTTTCTGTGTTTGTGGTATCTTAGGCAGTCAATTGTTCTTCATTTTAGCAACATGATCACGCTAATTATGTCGTTAATTAAAATTTAATTTTATTAAATAAAAAACTTGTTACGAGATAGCAGCTAGCCAATTATTTATTCGCAGATACTCGTATGACTCAAAAAAAAATTTAATACTTTAGTTATTCATATTCTAGAAACACTCCTTTAAATTATTTCAAACTATTAACTATCAGAAATAATTTTCAATAATTAATAAACTAAATTGCAAAAATATTATACAGGACTGTATACAAATTTTGCTTAAGATATTTTATACAGTAAAATGGCTCCATCTTTCGTTAATGTTGCCAACCTGCAGTTGCTTCTTTGCTGATTTACCATTTCTGCTTTATCAGTTTAGAAACAATAATATTCATTATTAATTTCTTACCTTTTCTTATTTGTTTAACATCTATACCCCTATTTGTCCACCCTTTTCTCTTCTACTATTACCACATTCAACCCTCTTTTATGTTAAATAAAAAATGAGAATAGCTTCGTTGAAATGATATCGCAATCAGCACGAAAGAAGAAAGGTTTCTTCAACCCAAACCATGCATAAAACGTTTATTTTCTATTCTTTTTTCTTCCCACTACTCCAATACTCCAATACTTTTGTGTTATTTCAAGAAAAGATAAAACAAATAGCAGATTAAATCAGTAAATTTGACGATTATCTGATGTGAAGAGTACAAAATTATTTACCCAGTTAACTAACAAAAATGATGTCATATTAACGTCATATTAACGTCATATTAATGTTTTGTATTAACTGGGTTAGTTTTTCGAATTGTATAAGATACTTTTAAATAGTAAAATTAATTTTGATGATATAGAATGATAACACAGAAAAAAATAACGAATAGACATTTATTGAGATTAATAAAACTTAGAAAACCAATAAAAGTTTCTTCAATTCAACAATTCTCCTCTCTCTCTTTCTTTCTCTGTTCCTCTTTTTATTGAAACGTAATTTAAAGAGGCATATAGAACAAATTTGATTCATATCTTACGAAATTACAAACGAATATCTCGTTTATTAGAATTTTATTATTCCTTGCACGGTATCATCGTACATTCCCTAACTAGTATTCTAGAAAAATGGTTCTCGTAAACTTATCACAATGCTAAAATGAAAATATATATCCTTTAGTACATATATAATACATAACACGACCACTTGCGACAGTTAATACGATTTAACGTGGGTTACTGGGTGCTAACGCATTTTTATTTGCGACTCGAACGAGAATAGAATGAAATTCATTTCGAGGTAAGATAAAAGCTACAAATATTCGAGATATCGGTACTTTATTATTGCTCACTCTTACCGATTATTATTCATCCCGTAAAATTTTATAAAAACAGTTCAAAGTTCACAAACACACACAAACACACACATAAAATAACTTTTATTTATACAAAGAGTTCGTAGTTTTATTCGTCAAGTTTCGATTGATAAAAGAACACAAAATAAATAAAATAAAATTCCTCAAATAGTTTCTCGTTGATTAATAAATTGTTTGCTTCGTAAAAGATTCAATGATAAGAAATTATTTGCCATTAGGGGGAAATTAGGAATTCACCTGGTTTTTGTAGAAATCATGAAAATAGTTCATCGTTTTCCTTTTATTAACTCCATTCTCTTCTTCTTCTTCTTCTTACTATCCTCACCTACATAAAATTCCCTTTGCTCTCTTACTTTCTAATCCAAAACGTTGTACTTCGCAATTAGACTCGAAAGCTTCCTAAGCAATACAGGTCTAATAACGTCATTAAGGTCAAAGGTCGTGGATGGTGGTACATGGTGCATAGGCATTTACGACATCTGCGTATTTGACGTTTGCAAAGAGATACCATGCGATCTCCTCGACATGTGGAATCCAACGTGGTCGAAGATATTTGTGGGATTTGCCAAGGTGACAGCACATCCTGCAAGATCAAGGAAGGAATTATCGTAATCCAAGACCAATCAAGTCCGTTAATTAACTACTAATTAACTATCCTTTAATAACTATCTCTATCTCACTCTCTCACACACACACACACACACACACATGTCCAGTTACTAATACGTACCTTCAGATAACGTCAGAATCAAGGAAGATAGTTGATGTACCAGGAAGATCAAGAAATATAGAAGAAAAAATACTAAATCTAAAATTCTAGTACGTGTCAAAAGATTCTGGATTAGTTAAATTAAATTGATAAATTAATATTAATTAAATTAATATTGATTTTTAATTAGATTTTATTAAATTTGTTTATTTAAATAATAATTCAATGTATCCTAACATCTAAATCTTGTAAATAATTACAGATACCAATAATGCATTTAAATAATAATAATAATAATAATAATAATATAAAAAATAAATAAAAATAATTGTTGGTTGAATAAATATTTTCTAAATTGGTTTATTCAAATAATAGTTTAATATATCCTAATATCTAAATCTTCTAAATATAATTACAGTTACTAATAATTCACTTAAATAATAGCAATAATAATAATAATATAAAAAATAAATAAAAAAATCTGATCTAATTATCATAAAATGAAACTCTAATTCATAGTTTCAAAGTTGTAAACTTTTCTTCGTTGGAATTATTTCTTGGTTGATTTTTATGACGAAGTTCTTCTATCATTTTCACAGCTTCCGAGCCTTTATATGTTTTTTGATGTTCAGTATCAATACTCAGTCCAATAATATCACCAGCTTCGTGAAATGCTTTATCAGATAAATTAGTTATCGGTAATTCTTCATTGTAAGGTGCTTGAATTAATACAACGTTATCTGCTGGAATCGAATCCTTGATTATAGAACCAGGTTTAGGTGTTGTAAAATTTTTCTCACTAAATTCACAAGTAGTTTTTTTATCTATTCCCATATCTCCTTCTTCATCTTCAGAATTCATAACCCAATCACGTATGAATCGTCGAAAATCATTAGATTCATTTTGATTGTCCCTTCCATCTGTGATTTTATTCGAAGTACGAATATTGTCGAGATAACGTGCCAATCCTAAATCAACAAAACGATCTATCATTTTACTACGATCATCTTCAGATAAATTTTCATCTATCGGTTCTTTATCATCGGTCAATTCTTTTCTCGATGAATCACGAGTTTTCTTATCGCAGATTGTTTTACATGGTCTTGTACCTGAAAATTAAAACAAGTCCAAGTTATTTTAAATAATAATCATCATTTTGGTTTTCTTATCAAGGAAGAAATGAAAGATGAATAAAATCACAATTTAAGATTCTACTCAAACTTATTAGACATGTGTAAACAATTGACAATTTTGTTTAGAAGAAATAAACAATTTTGTTCATACCAATACACTCCTCTGTTTGTCGTGGTACTCGACCCTTACAAGCATCGAAATTTGCTTGAATTGCTTCTTCATCTTTTTGACCACTCATTCTCACACATTGAATTTTCCGATGTTTGGTACCTTTGTTACCGTCACATGCGTTACATTTGCTCCATTGACTTACTCTCCACCTAAAGGGGAAGATATTCCAAATGTATTCCACTAAATCATCAATTGTTTCTTCAGTTAATGTTCCATTTGATATTTCATATTACAAATTGAATACCAATTAAGAATTGATTTTATTGATTTTTTCATATAAGAACTTGTTAGAAATTCATTAAAGATCATTTTTGAATAAAAATTGAATGAAAAGTGTTTGAAATAAAATTTGATTACTTTGCTTCGCATGGATCCTGACCACAAACTTGACTTTTTGGTTCTGGTTGAGGAATACTATTACAAAACGATGGGCTTACTTTTCCACTGTTTTCTTCAACGCAGGTTGCTTCAGACACCTGCAACATGATCGATCATTCATTAATATGAATTGTCAATTTTTTTGTGTTTTAAAATTCGTCCAATATTTTAAATTGCATTCTTCATGTGCACTCTTCATTTCAGAGATTGACTATCACCATTGGTATTCTGATTTTGGAAACTGATTTGAATAGGTCAGATGACTTGACTGTAAACCATTCTCGAAATCATTTTAAATATATTTTATCTGTACCAAACAATCTTTGACTTTTTATCATAAAAAATTAGAAATAAATATGACAGAAATGAAATGTTGAACTTGTTGACTCCTGAGTCTCTCTCTCACTCTCTCTTTCTCTCTCTTTCTCTCTTTCTCTCTTTCTCTCTTAGTAATATATCGAAATACGATCGTTCTTTTGAACGTTTACACTAGTAAATACATATTTACGTTACCATCGAACCACCACCACATCTGGCATTGCATTCAGACCACTCAACAAAATCCCACATATATTTCGGTGTGTGGGACACGTTCGGTGACCCAATCGAGTAGCCATAGTGAATTCCTGGATTCATTTTTGGATCGAAAAACACGTACTGAAAAAAGGATAATAGAAAGAACGAAGAAAGATTTATTATTTTTTTTTTAAATGTCTACTTTGAAACAATCTTTTATTGATTATCAAAAGTATTCAAATATTTGTTTTATGATTTGAAATATCTTTGGTTGATTATAAAACAATTATTTTAATTATTTCATTTTAATGTTGGTTTTAATTCTAACATTTCCGAGAATATTAAGAACTAGGATTATTATTTAACAAATAATTGAGATTTGTAGTTGGAAAAATAGAATTTGTAGAGTTGAAGTATTGTTGAGAGTCACTGAATGTTACCTCGAGATCGATATCTTCAGTTATAGGACCTTTCATAGCAATTTCTTCTTTATTAGGTTCCGGACGTGTGTAAATAATCATCGTACCGGCACATTCATAATCGCCACTCCTTTCTTCTCGACTAACAAAATAAATTGTTTCTCTGGTTAATTGTTTCTCCTACCATTCGCTTATTACGAAACCTTTTATCTTGTATAATAAATAATTCATTTATTTTTCTTTTATTTTTGATTTATTCCAATACAGAAAAATCGATACTTTTGACTGACATTAAATTAATAAATAAATAAATATATTATTTGTTATTAAATATTATTGTTATCAACACGTACTTGTTAGCATTCAAACAATACTTCTTATCTTTAGTTGTCTTCACAGCAAATATATTTTGAGCAGGTTTCTTTTCTATTAAAAATATACTTCGTGCACCACTTGGCACCGTTACAATTTTGGTATAAGCTAAAGAAATTTGTTATTGTAAATGTTTATTACACAAATAATGAATCTTTGTTTCTGTACCTGCTCTTTCAACAGGTTGGTCAAAATCACCATCAATTAATTGACATTTAGTACCATCACCATTACAAATACCACATCTGTCATCAATCGCATCTGAATCTACCACCCAGTTGCATCCAACTTTCTGAAATATTTCTACTCTTTAAAAATAATACAATCATTGTAAACGTTTCTGAGATAGAATTGATTCAATCAAATTTTCCAGTCAATTAGGTTCTTTTCTATTGGTTGAATTTTATAGATAAAATAAAATTTAATAATAATGATTTGTGTTTATTGATCTTACTCTACAAATTCCGGATATGCACATATAATTCGTGCCAGGTTTGCAAGGTGTTGAATCATTTGCATTAGGGGATAGTTTAGTGAAAGTATTCTTTTCGTTGAGGCAATAAAGTGCACAATTATTTAATGCATCTGTCATATACGGTGTCCATTGATGAAGTAATCCATCAGATGTAACTTTTACATTGTTGTACGAGGCACATTGGACTGCACGGAAGGATGGTTTTTTTGGATCGCAAGGCTGGACAAAATCCATAGGTCATTTAAATCCAATATAAGAATGTTCCTCTTAATATCAAATCTTAACTGAGTTAATTATTTTAGAGAAAGGTGTGTTAGGTGAATTTACCGTTGTATTACAAGTGGTGAATTTTTTTCTTTCACCAATACAATATCTACCACCATTTTTCGGTACTGGTTTGTCGCATTCTCTTTCTGCAGTTTTGACACCACCACCACAAGTTCTGCTGCAAGTACTCACAGAACTCCATTCGCCCCATCCACCGTGCACTGCTGTAGGTCGGGAACCCATGTCCACGCATTCTTTGTGAATGCACCACTGTGAACCCATGTGGAAATATATTTTATATTCAATCATATGATTTATTATTTTTGTTTCTCTCGTTCATTTCTCCATTTTCTTCAAGTATTTTTTAGATTGATCAAATAGTGTATGAAATACGTCCACAATAAGTTGAAATTCATTAAGATTTTATTGGGTTATTTTAATGGAATAAAATTTTAAATAAAAAAAAAGAAGAAGTGTACCTTATTCTCGCCGCATTTAGTTCCATCAGCTTTTGGTTGTCCAAGAGTATAGCAAGTAGAGTTAGTGTAACACCAAAGAGCTTTACAATCGCTGAACTGGAATATAATTAGGCACGCAAATGCACTAACCGAGAATAATCGAATCAGTTGAGAAAGAACAGATGCAACAAGATGCTATGCAAAGTAACAAGATATCTCAAGTGAAAAAGGATAAGATAAAGTTTCAGATAACTTCATAACTTTCAATTTAGTATTTGTTTAACAACAAGATTGTATTCTAAATTAGAATAACATTTTCATATTGATTTAATTTTGTAAATTCATTAAATGTTATAATTGAAAATTGTATTAGATTGAAAGACAAATTAATTACCCCTCTATTAGAACAAATAACTGCATCAGGAAAATGCATCTGACATTGAAATTCAGCACCGTACATAACACCAGGTAACATGTTAGGATAAGAATACTTGGCACCAGGACTTCTTGGGTCATCGTTTAAACAATCACCCATGCCACTCCTTTAGTTTATCATACATTAACATAAAAATATTCAAATTTCAATGATTGCATGTTTAGTTGGATGGCAAAACTAACACTTGGTATGCAACGTTTTTTACAGTCTCTCACTGGAGTGAATTTTTTGTTGTTGAAAAAAAAGTTTCATTCATAAAAACAAAGTAGTTTTCAAGTTACTGCGATTTTTCTGAATAACCAAACTTGCATGCATAATTCAGTGGCAAATTACACCCACATGCCAAGTGTTAAATATTTGATATAATAAAAAATATAAAAAGGAATAGAAAACAATGATAAGCTTACTCTAAGAACGATGTAATGTATCTTCTACTGCAAGTAGACCATCTGATAGTAAAAATGTAAACAGTAGGTGACATGATAAAATAACTTTCATCTTTGTCTTTTTGTGGACAGCCACTTATTTTCACGTCATCGTGAGAACAACCCATTCTAAAAAAACAAACAAAAATCTGTTGTTGTGTATATACAGTGTCAGTTAAAATACACTAATTCTACCTCTGTACATATATACTTTATTAATAATATTTTATATAACATCAAGGAGTGATCAAATTAATCATTTCTATATGGAAATATGAACATTTCATTTCTTTTTGTTAGTTTCCTTTCGACGAGACAGTTAACACCAAGAGATACACGAAAGCTTATCTGCATAAGAAATGCCAAGGACGTTGTAACTCTACGACGAAGAAGTGCAGTTTAGTTCCATGCACTTTATTATGATTTAACACCTGCAAATTATTACCTGTGACGAATTCTAAAGTATGTCGTTTATCGTAGAAAATTAACTACCACTGACAGCCCCTATACCACCACTACACCCCCCCCCCTTTACCCCTTCTCACCACCCAAAGAGTAGAAATTGAATGCAATTTTATTGTACACTTCTTCACAGTGCATATAAATTTGTTGATAATTGCAACAGTGGTCTGATTAAAATCATAGAATTCATATTTTTTTTTAATCTACAATTAATCATCACCACAAATCAATACTAACTATTTTTTAAACATCTTTCCTAATTGTTGATTAAACCAATGAATTAACTTTGACCAATCTTTATAGAAATATATCTGTGAGTTAGTGTTTTTGGTTTTTGCAAATTATTATAATTTTAAATAAAATAAAACATACACATGACCAACTTCATGAGCAACAACAACTCCAAGTAACAATCCATCATCTTCATTGATGCATGCAGCTTTAGCAGAATCGCATGCAGCAGCGACATAAGCCAAACCCATCAAATCGCAACTGGTCTTTTCTGAACAAATGTCGTACCTTCAAAAATGAATTACAATGATCAATGTAAGAGGATTTTATTAAGAAATTATAGAGGAGAGGATATTTAAAGGTATTTTATAATAAAGTATCTATACGTTGTGAGTCATATAAAACTTGTCAGGAATCAACAACTTATCATTGATTATAATTAACATTTATTTGTTACTTCCTATCATTTGATATCTCGACCAGAAGTCGCCATGATGTCGACTAGCAACTGGTTTATATTCTGATTTATATGTGACTCATCGATACAGCTAATGTAATGAATATTAGACGATATATACAGGATGTTTCATTTTAAACATAAAAAACATAATTAATTATTAATAATAAGATATTTATTATTTTTATTTATTCATAAGAAGACCCAATACTGGAACAACGAAAGACAACTGATTTTTATTCTTAAAAAACACTTATTCCATTATCAGAAGTTAAGTTAATAATAATAATATTGTTATTATTATTTTAGTACTTTTTCTAGTGTTTTCTGTTCACTGATTTTTTAAGGAAATCATTAAAGGACTGAAATAAGGCTACTCCTATATTTGACAATTTTTTTTTTTAATTTTGAATACACTCTTAAGTCACAGTTATGTGTTTTTGGATAAATGAAGTATTACAGTTTCAAATAAACAAAGATTTTGGAAATTTTACTCATGCAAGATTAAATATAAGATTCTTACTGTCTAACTGTCTAATTGTTCTGATATTCAGTCTGGTATTGGGTCTTTGACTTTATCAGAATAACAAATGATTAATAATTAATATTTAATTTTTTCAAAGATATTGGTATTTAATTAACATTTATAATTTAAATTTTACTTACCGAGTAACGAGTACAGCAATATCAAAATGATTAGGATGTTTATGATCCTTTGGATTGACTTTATCTGCCCATTTAGCAAAACTTCGAAGTGTTTTATCAGCTTCTGGACTTATGAACAAATCTATCTGTTATTGTAAATGAAAACAATTAATTAAAAATACTTTTGTAGGGATTAACAGTCACTTCTGAATTAAAAGTTATTTTCTGAGGTATCTAAAATACCATAAATCATTTTTTATTATGGTGAATTTGTATTCAACCATATATACCTCTTCTTTTTCTTTTTCCAAATAAATCATGCGTACTACGACAACGTCAATTTGATTACCATTAGAACTATCGTGATAAAAATCTGATACCATATTCATGATAGTTAACAAGTATTGCTCATAGTTGGTGTTATTATGAAAATCAAGAAATCTTCTGTCAGCTATTAAACCAATTTCAATGAAACGATGAATACTGTGAGTACCGGATGCTATTATTTCTCGTTTAGATTCCAAAGTATTATTTTCTTCTATTCGATGTTGTAATTTTGTCAATTGTTCTGCCCATGAACTTTCCCAATCGTCTACAAATAAATTAGGTTCGTTTATTTGCTACGTTTTTAGTCACAGGTTGGAGTAAAATAAATTTCTACGATTTTATATATTTTCTCGTCATTTTCGTTTTAGAATATTTCTTTTGTTTTGGTTTATAATTAAATTAGTACAGGTATGAAATAAAATAATATAGTTTAATTATTTCAAAAGTAATTTGGCAGTCCATAAATAGATTTATGTTATTAAATTTATATTAAATGTTATTATATTATTTATTATTATTATAAATATAAATATATAAATATATATTTATTATTATTAATATTTAATTATTATTAATAATATTTATTATTATTAATATTTATTATTATTATAAATATATTACTTTAGTTAAATTAGAATAGAAAACATTATATTAGATTTGACATAATTAATTAATTATTTTTCAATTTATTAATATTCTAACTTTTAAGAAATTAGATTTGTACCATTTTCAAACTAAACAGTGTCAAGGTATCAATAAATAGTAATTTTTATTTACACAACGAAAAGAAATAAAAAAATCTATTGAAGATAAAAAGATATGTAATTAAATCTAATTAAACGTAACTAGCTTGAAATAACGAACCTTTAGTTCCACAACGTCCTTTTGGTAAATTGTTATGATTTTTATCTTTTTCATAAGCAGCATCTCTCTTATATGCTATGTGAACATGTTGACCATCCAGTTCAGGTTTGACTTCGTTCATCGGTTCGATGAAATATCGTCCATGATTAGTTTGCACATAGCCAGCCTGCACGCGATCAACGTGTCATGTTACCGACTTGCCCGATATAATAACCGTTATTAGAAATAAGGAAGCACGAATAAGTTAGTAGTTGAGTTTCATAGTCTACAATAAACGGCAACCTTTATTGGAGTTGGTCGCGGTTGTCTCAAAGGCTAATCATAATCATTTCAATCTTCCTTTAGTGTACCGTCAATTAAATCACGAAATTTTTATAGGAATAATAAAAATAATTAGGGATTAGGGTAACATTAAATTGATTTGATAGTTGGGGTGAACAAAGGTTGGGGAGTGTATAAAAAATATGCATGAACGTATTTTATTATTAAATCAATCATTTTTTGTGGATAATCAAACCTCTCATAAGTTTCTAATCATTTGAACCACATATCTCAATTATTTCAATAAAAATGTCATTATTATAACTGAGAAGATTGATTAGTGTCAATATTTGTACGAATCAGAACCTCATTTAATAGTTTGTCGTATTAATTGATAGAAAATTGATGAGATAAGTTAGGAAGATAATTTATTTATTAGATGTACCAGAAAGAAATGTGCATGCACC
>JACGTP010000111.1:89661-115024 GCA_023678845.1 Mischocyttarus mexicanus | reverse complement strand
TTACCAGCTGATTTTTCCAAGAATATAGGCAAAGAGTATTGGTCAAAGCAACAAAGACAGATGTTTTCAAGGCGAAGCATTATCCAATTGATATGATATATCGAATGGTGTGTTTTCGCCGTAGCTTAAGAGGGCTTCCTACGAAAGAACTTCTTTTTTTTGTCATATTTATTTAATTTATTTTCTTTGTTTAAATATATTTTAAGTCTTGACAATATAACAGGATTTTCAATCATTAACCAGCTTTAAATTTCAATCTCATAATTCAACTATTTATTCTTTTTTTTCGAATACACTCTCAAAGT
The DNA here is from genome assembly GCA_023678845.1 of Mischocyttarus mexicanus. Lineage (NCBI taxonomy): Eukaryota > Metazoa > Arthropoda > Insecta > Hymenoptera > Vespidae > Mischocyttarus > Mischocyttarus mexicanus. Next base: position 114,719 of record JACGTP010000111.1, on the reverse strand, counting down.
ATCAAATAAACAAAGATTTTTTAAATTCCATCACGTAGATGATTAAATATCAAATACTAATTGTCAAATCATTTCGATAATTGATCCTTGGTCCAATATTGGGTCTTTTACTTTATCGTATTTTTTATTACATTGTTGTGTTATTAATATTTGATATCCTTTTAGGTTTAACATATTTTATAATTAATTATTAAATCCTAAATTCTAGATTTGCATTAGTATAAACATGACCAACGTGGGTATTGAAACGACACACTTAGCTTTGAAAATTACTAATTCGTATTAGCGTAGCAAGTTAAATGAAGTAATCGTTCTAAATGGGAACCTATTCGAAATAGGCTAGAAATAGATTCCGGAATAGTTATCGTATATAAGTCCTATGGAATATATTCGAATGTACAGTGACCTGCAAAATTTCTGATAAAACCACCCTTATTATTTATGTTCATATTCTCACCGTCGGGTAATTTTCTTTATCGTAGGAATTTTATTATCTTTTTATTTGATCTGAATTATCTACTTGGTAACAAATCTTACATAAATTGAAACAATTGAACCAATCGAATACTTTTCCAACCAATCTGACGATATCCAATGTTAATAAATTATTTTACGTGAAAATATAATTCAATCTTATTATTTTTTTACCAACAATACGATCCGTCAGATGTAATTTCAATATATTTTTAATATAAAGTAATATAATCTTGTAAAATTATTATGCACAGAAAGAAACATAAAATGCAAGCAATAAAACAAGATAACAGTTCAATAATTTTCCACTATTGATTTAAACAAAATATAATAAATGTTATTATATATTACTTTAGCAAATCAACATACGAAAATAATAAATAATAAATAATCAATGAATAAATAAAAGTATTTTATTGTTTCAATTAACTGGAGACAACCAAATCTTATTACTCGAAAAATTTTTGAACGTCACTGTATATATACATGTATAAATACATACACACAATACACATATGTACATAAACGTGTATCTACATGGATAGGATAGGATAGGACATAGTAAGGTTTATGTATTTGTGAACACAGGAAGCAAAATCACGGGAAACCCAAAGCCGCGTATAATTGGCAGCAATACATAATGTTCGATAATTTCAAGCATACAACGTTAATGGTATTATCCCATGGGTTAATCTCATCCATGGTACCACCAATTCCTAGTGTCGCCTAACCCTGAGTTAGAATTGAATCTAACTATGATCATCCCCCTTCCTCTTTCACTTCCTCTTCTCTTCTCATCCCTTTTAGCTACACGTTTCAAACATACTATACACTTCAGATACGAAATTTATGTTGCTAAAGCAAATATTCAATACTATTTCCATAGTTTGGAAACTAACAATGTGTGTAATTAGCTGTTACAGTATTGGGATCACATTTTAAGCCATAAGACTTACGTTTTCGTCCTTAGCTAACAAAAACTGTAAAATATAGCGGATTTCAACTTGGTTGGTATCAATCTTTGAAGCAAGATCTAACAATGAGTCAATCAATAACAAAACTGTTTTAAGAATTGATTAATACGAAATATCTTGGTCATCAAAATGTCTAAGCAATCCTGACAAAACTCTGACAAAACCCTGACAAAATCCTGACAAAACCCTGACAAAATCCTGACAAAACCCTGACAATACCCTGACGCAACTTTGACACAACCCTGACACAACCTTAACGCTATTTAACATAATTCGTTCGCACTTATAGAACGTGAAATACAGATTACTCAAATAATATTTTAGAAAAATAATAGATTATTTCTACTACAACTAATACTTTCATCCTTCGTCTATACACGTGTAGAATCTAGCATTAAAATTTCATAAAATTTCATATATGCAAGTTATGAAAACAGTTTTGAGATAAAAATGCATTTAAAGATTCGATTAGGATTTGAACTACGATAAACATCTAGCTCTTCTTACAGCTGTAACTTTCCAAAAACTACGAATATTGGAAAACCATTTTATCCAGCATATTTTAAACATATTTAAGAATCAATTTATGTCTAAAAAAATTCGATTTTTTGAACCCTTCATACAGGGTGATCCCTTTAAACCGATCGTTACTGAAAATTTAATACACTGTTCCTAGTATTTCTCTTTTTCCCCACATTCTCTCTCTTTTTCCCCACATTCTCTCTCTTTCTCTCTCTCGTATTTAGTTCGAGTAAAAACTTTTCATATTCTGATGAGACCAATACTCGAGCATGTTCATCTCCCACCAAGGTAAAGAAACGAAGAACGTTTTCTCTCCACCCTTTCTATATTTTCTTTTGCGTGCGTTTCTAGATAAGGGCTTTTTTCAAATGGTACTGTACTGGCTTCAAATATATGACCAGAGATAAAATCGTGCATCTATTTATTTACGTAATACCAGGAGTTCGTGTTTATCGGTTAAACGAGAGAGAGAGAGAGAGAGAATATGGAAGAAGAGGATAGAAGGGATAGGAAAGGGACTCTAGTGTCTTTTTCTTGATAAGATTCTCACACACCTGGTTGAAATGCTGATACGCTACGAGTTTCAATGTCTTGCATGAAAATAAATAGATAATAGTCATTACTAAGTTGACATCTTTATCATTTAAACGATGATACCAAACGATATTTCATGACAGAGACTACAACTTTTTTTTTTAGTCACGATTACTTCATTTTAATATGATTTTTATTTGTTATCTACGATTATTTGTGTCACTCGATAAATTTATTTTATTTCTCTTATCTTCTTCTTGTTTTAACTAATTTTCTAACAGTGATTAAAAATACCATTTATTTGTTTAGTAAAATTCATACAGCTGTAATTTCTTGATTTATTTGTTTATTTTTTGGTAAATGTTTAGATTTTAATTTAATTTCTTTTAAAATTCTACACGATTGATATTATCTTTTAACAAATTTACAATCAAAGGTTTGTTTTTTTTTTAATGAGTATGCATATTTGGAATTCAGTGACCATGTAAAATAAGAAAATCAAATATCCGATCCAGCCTGTGTAATTAAACTAGAAACGTTTATGTTTTTATATTTTTTTTTTAATTAATAGGAAAAGAAATAGAAAGAACAAGTATGTAACAAGATATTACCGTGGTGAATTTTAATAAAAACGTCTTTCACATTTTCTCAATTTGAAAAGGTCGAACAAGTTTGTAGTTGGAGTTGTAGTTTACTAGTACGGTAAATTGCTAACAATAAATCATCAGAGCATAGTGTTCTGCATTGACAGTCCAATCAAGAATCTTAGCCATTCCAGGGTTTACGTTGGATTATTAAAAAAAAATATAACTAATCGTTATTATCGAACAAATAGTCGAAGAAATATCGATTATTTATATACATGCATATTATCCAACTATTAGCTCCCCAGTGAACTTTGAAAGGTGTTCGTTCGCATGGAAAATTGAAACTCAATTGGTTGAATTTAACACCAGATTTGCAGAGTTAACAAATTTAATTATTATTTAATATAAAATTTAAATAAGTTTATTTCTCTAAACCAAGATCTAATAATTTTTAATTCCATATTTACGTTTGTTAAAAATGTATTATTAAAAAAGTAATTGAGTCGTAATACGACAAAGTGATTCATAAAGCTCATTGCAATGTAATTTAATTCAATAATAAATGAAATAATTTCTCAAACAAATAAAAGCAGGGAAGATTAGTGGATGTCTTAGAGAAACGATATGGAAAAATAAATAAATGACCACTGAAAGTAAGATGAAAATATACAAAATTGTATGGAAACCAATACTGAGCTATGCAACAGTGACAAGAACAGATACTAAAACAAACTAAACAAAAAATAAACAACATCGAAATGAGAATATCAACCCTTTCCTGTACTTTAACAAGTCTGACTCGTGAAGTCTCACCCAAACATGAATATCACGAGTCAGACTCGTGAACAGATAGTTGGAATGAATCCAGATTAATTGGAAGACCACCGAAAAGATGGAAAGACAACATATGCACTCAACAAGAACAGAAACTTAATGAATCTTTAGACCAACAGGAAAAATTCTTAATCAGAAGTAGAAAAAGTGAGATTTGCTCAGTTCAGTAAAAACTAACGAAAGAGTGAGAGAGAGAAATAGATGACAGTATTACCAGAAGGCAGGACATAATGGTGCTCACCATCACTGGTCACTAGCATATTGCAGATTCGAACGGTAGCGAAAGGTTGGGAGGCGTGAATACACGTTTTTCACGGAGTTCGCTGATTCGATTGAGTGAGATCGCAAGTAGGGGAACAGGTTCTATCTCCTCCTGGGTAAAGGAAACGTAAAGCACTTTCTTACCACCACCACCACCACCACCACCACCACCACCATCATCATCAACACTACCACCACTACCACCCAACAGAACACTTAACTAACTTTTTAAACTCAACTCGACTGTAGAACGTTTAAACATATAATTAGTGTTAATAGCTAATCGAATGAGAATCCTCCTATCCATTTGGTATCATCCTACGTTACTACTAACCTTCCTTTAATTAATGCATAATCTCTTTCCTTGGATCTTAGGTACCCTGGGTGGGCCTACTATGTTACTTTCAATGAAATTACAAATTTAATTACGAGTTATGAGTAAATCTTCTTTAAGATTTCTATCTTATAGAAATATGAACCAAGAATAATTTATCTTAAATAATTTGAACACCCATAAAAACTCTTTTAAAATGCTATGAATTAATTCTAACTTCAAATAATATTCAGTTAAATATTTAAACAATTTTCTGATTAGATTTAAAATAAATATTAGAGTAACAGTTCAAAGTTTAGTTGCTGAATAATGTAATGCTTTAGTAAATTTTCCTTTCTGGGTTTTTCTATGATAAAGAAAGATATTTTCTGTATGGTGAGATGGTTAGAGGAAAAAGAAGAAGAAACGAAAACTATGTGGAAAGGGCTATTGAAAGAAAGCAGGACGCAGTATATTACTCCAAGAATCTCGATGATGATAAATGCTTCCTGCAGAGAAAACGTGATTTATGCCGTCATTAGAACGTTAGTCCCGGACCTCAAACTGTGTGGGTGGTGCATAATGATTGCTACCACGTACTTACATGCACCTATCTAACTTACTACGTAAAACACGTAGGTATACATATGTATATGTATTTAGAATATACAAGAAGAACCAACCCTAGGTTTATTTTCTCATTCGTTCATATATTTTTCTTAAATACGAAACGAAAAATACCTTCCGTGTAATCTTTTATGATGATTTCAACGTTCGTAAACACGGAGCTCATGCGAGACTTATTGATAGCTTATTATCCTGAACAACACACTTGTATGGATCATTATTATATCCATGAAAAGAAGAAAATAATCTTTTCATGTTACATTCCAACCGTGAGAAACAGAATCTTTCAAGAATCTCAAGTTTTCTAAATAATTTCATTCCTAACTTCTACTATGCAATTTAATACAAGTATACCCTTTAGGTTTTATTGTATTAATCTTTGTTTATAGATTTTGTAATAAAATATTAATCGAATAAGGTAAAAGAGTCAATACCTGAATGAAGACAGAACCCCTTTCAACACTTTCCAAGATATTGGTCTATCAAATTAAACAGAATCCTTTAAGAATCTCAAGTTTTCTAAATAATTTGATTCCTAACTTCTACTATGCAATTTAATACAAGTATACCCTTTAGGTTTTATTGTATTAATCTTTGTTTATAGATTTTGTAATAAAATATTAATCGAATAAGGTAAAAGACTCAATACCTGAACGAAGACAGAACCCCTTTCAACACTTTCCAAGATATTGGTCTGTCAAATTAAACAGAATCCTTTAAGAATGTCAAGTTTTCTAAATAATTTGATTCCTAACTTCTACTATGAAATTTAATCAATGATAATATTATTTTAGAAGAAAACATGATACTCAGGACACCTTGTATGGGTACTTTAGTTGTCTCAACAGAATATTCTGACAGTTCTTACCATGTAAATCATCATTTTGATATTTTATTTCAATCCAATTTCTTCTAAAAGAAATAATCTTTCAACTTGTATTCCCAGTAAACACATTTACGTAAAAATGATGTCAATTTGACGTCATGAAAAATAATCTTGAACGTAATCTTTATTCAGTATTACATCCTAACTTTTATTGACTATATTTTGTATAAGTTTAATCCCATGGAATAAAAATAAGAATAAAACTAATTTCTTAGAAACAAATTGACAAGAAATTCGAAGGACACAATACCTAGAATAGTTAGGTATAAAGTATAGTGACAAAAAGAATCCTCTCCTTATACGTCGTTGATCGAAATTCGAGAAAGAGAAGGACAAAAAAATGTTCAAAGAAGGCGAGATTCTTCGTCGAAAAGGATAAGTGGGAGAAGAAGAAGAAGAAGAAGAAGAAGGAAGGGATGAAGGGGGAGAGGGATGCTAAGGACAGAAAAAGAAAGTAAGAGGTTCGGGGGAGGAGTTGGAGAGAGGAAGGTGAGAAGAACAAGTCGTCTGGCCCCATACAGAGCTGAGTCATGTTCTCGGGGCCTTTTTGCGTGCTGGGCCTTTGAAAAGGGGGGAAAGAAGAAAGAAAAAGAAGAAAAAGGTCTGGTGTACCTCCCCACTCAGATCTTTCACGACCTTCTTCTTCTTCCTTTTCTTCTTCTTCTTCTTTTTCTTCTTTTTCTTAGATACCTTCGTTCAAGATTGGAATCGTGATTTTTCACAGTGTCTTTCAAAGACCATGTCGACGACTAGGCAAAATAGTCAACGAGTATCTGTTCAATCTTCGAACGACCTGTTACTATTATTTTTTTAAGAACACCCAGAACCCAACCTTCTGTTGTTTTGTTTCCTTCAGCTTAACACCATTCTGCTTTTATTTGAAATTCTTACATTGATACTCCACAATGTATTCCAGTTGAATAAAAATTTGCAATACAGATAGTTTTTTTTTTTAATAATTATATTTTTAGAACAATAATAGCATTTATTTTAAGTTAATACTCTTTTATATTTTTATTAAAAATTATTAAAATAAAATATTGTCATGTGATGAGATCTAAGATACCAATTCATATTTTACCAAAGATATTGTTTAATTGTGTTTTTATTTATAATTATTTATTTACAAATTTGTATTGATTATAGCCACATAAAAATTATTCTTTGAAAAAATACCAATTGAAAAAAAGGAATAGGAGAGAACTGGAATGACACTGATCGATGTTCACTACTCGATAACAATTATTATTACCTTGCATTTAATCTTTGACGATCTACCACAAAATTATGTTAATCTTGAATATTAGGGTTCTTGTTTTGTTTTTATATCGATACTCATAATATTAAATATATACCAGTTGAATAAAAGGAATGGGGAGATAACCGGAATGACACTGATCGATGCTTACTATTCGATGATAGCAATTATCATTACTTTAACATCTAACCTTCGATAATCTACAACAAAATTATGTTAATTTTAAATATTGGTTTAATAATCCACTCGACGTTGTAATTATACACGCTCGGGATTGCTTTAATTAACCGATTGATTAAACTTAATTGGTTTTTAATTGAACGTAATTTAGGGATGTCGGTTATTTGAAATGAAATTACAAAATGTATTGAAACTAAAAGGAAAAAGACAATTTTATTTTGAGATATTATTGTTTTTAATTTTGAAATAATTTTTTTAATTGATTTACTCTGATAGTTTAAGTTAGAAAAATAAAACAATGGGATTATGTATCATAGAACAGGGATAATTTGGCTGTTATTAATTTTACAATAAAATTTGTTAATCAAATTGAAGGAAGATTATATTTTTATTTTGTTAAACAAATGGTTCTGAAAGTTGTAATATTTTCTAATCATCATAAATCTATTGAATTGATTTTAGAATCTATGTTGATAAAACAATAATAAATAATCAAACTTTTTCTAGTACCTCATCTAAAATTGTTTAGTGTTAGAATTAATAATTATAATATTATATTAATAATTATTATTATAATAATAATAATAATATTTTATTAATAATTATAATAATAATAATAATATTTTATTAATAATTATAATAATAATATTATATTAATAATTATAATTATAATAATTATAAAACATTTTAAAACACTCCTCTTGATTAAATCTTTGCAAATAATTAAACATTTTCTATTACCTCATCTAAAATTGTTTACTATTAGAATTAATAATTATTATAAACATTCCTATAAGAGTATGTTTTATTGAAATGATTAATTTGATCAAACCTTAGGTATCTCTGAAAGAGAAACTTAACACAGGAAATACGTCTGGTCAGACTTGGAGTAAAACGAAACCGACCTGGTTTTGTGTTTCAGGCGGGTGTGCTGAACACCGTGGATGGCGAGTTCTGGCTGGAACCAGTCGCCGTCGTATTATCGAAGAAAGGGGAACTAAGAAAGGATCTGGAAGAGGAAGAGGAGCAAGGGGAGGAGCTGGGAAAGGTGGAGAGATACGAAAGAAGACGAAGGAGGATAGAAAAACAAGAAGAAGAAGAAGAAGATGATGATGATGATGATAATAATGATGAACAGAGAAGACTAGTGAATACCGAGAAAGAAAGAAGTTCTTGGATCCGAGTAACATCTTCCGGCGACGGCAACAGCAAAGGTGGTCGTCCTCATCTCGTTTTCCGGCGAGGAGTAGTTGCCGAGAAACGCAGGCGTGAAATTGGCGCCGGGTTGGCAGCTCGAGCCAGACGCCGGCGAAAAAGGAAGAAGAAACAAGAGAGAAATTGCGGTACCCGTGGTGAGAGAATAATACTTCAACAAATCCCCTATCGATATCTTCATTCTCCTAAAACTATCTTTTTTAACGTATCTCATTTATTGGTATTTTATGAAATAAATTATTTGGTTAATATGTTATAACAGGGTAATCAATAACCAATTTGATTTAATTTAAATAAACTAATCAAATTTTTGGGATATCAAAAGTAAAAGACTTAATACCAGAGACTGAAAGGTACTTAAATTAATTTGACTTTAATTAGGTTGACTTTAATGAATTAATAAACAAACATGATTAAATGATTAAGGAATTTTGTTTATATTAAAAACACATTTTTATTTGAAAATTCTTTTAGTAATACATAAAAAGAAAAATAACTTTTCAGTTATTTTACACACTTTTTATAAGCTTGAGAATATCAAGCTTGATATCTTAACATCTAAGACTACTCTCCTACATTTGACAATTTTTTTTTTATATTTAGAATACACTCTCAAGTTCCATTTATATATTTTAATATAAATAAAATATTAAAGTATCAAATATAAAAAGATTTTGGAAATTGATTAAATGATTAAATATAAAATACTAACTGTTTATCTTATATCAACAAATACTTTTCCAATAGTCAACATTTATTCAAATTAAATTTACTTTGATTTTTATTATAGACAAAAATATAGAAATTATTGAAAAAATAAAATAGCAAGATAATAAATTAATTAATAACGTATTTATGTTACACAAAATAATTAACATCTGGAACCATAAACACCTAAAAATCTGGTTAATAAAATCTGATTACTTGGATCATATTTAATGGGGGGAAAATTAAAACAACCACAATATTATAATCCAGAATATTAAATTCCAAATATTTCATAACACCCAGGAATAAATTTAGATCCAAAAAAAATAATATCTCCAAGATAGAAAGACCAGAAGGTATGTTATTAAAGGTAGAAAAAGAAATAAATATATTTATTTTATATACAGGGTGTCTGAGTAAGAAAATTGTGTCTTCACACTAGTGTCAAATGAAATCTTAATTACAGTCTTGGGGATCGTTCAATCTGCATAAATCAGCTTCCAGCAAAGGCACCGAACATGTACTCTCTATTAGCGCGAAATTTTCTTTGATGGGAAGAGAGAGAAGACACACTGATGGTAGAAGAAAAAAGATAAATAGAAATAAATCAAAAGAGAAAAGATCATTCAAAGGCCCTTGACATGTTACTCGATTAATATAAGCCAATGTTAAATACATCGTTACAACTTCCCATTCGTCAAAAAGATTTACCGACACGTTTTCGTTACACTCTAGGTGAAACAAGTATTTTAAAGAAACATGATTGGTTCAATTTAACCCTCTTAGAGAAACCTGGCATGGATATTTATTTAATTTATTCTGTTTCTGAATATAAATTAGTTCGAGTAAATGAAATCCTATTACTTTGACATGAACTTCAAGACTATTTAACATATTTCGGATTGTCTAATTTAGGTCAAATATACACCGTTTTGTCACACACACACACACATGCAAAATACCTCTCTCATAGAAATCTTAGTCTTTGACAATCTCCTCTCAAAGTCAATTATTTATCAAAAGAATTTTTCCAATGCAAGAAAAACATGATAATCGATTGATGCATCGAAACTTCCCAACTAAGCTCCTGGAGTTTTTGGCAAGTCACTGACATTTCTCCTGTTAGCCAATTCTGGCCATTTCTGAGCTTCAAACAGTCTAGTTTTTGACAGTAGGGATCCGAATTTAGTGTTTGGTCATATAAAAACAATTCAATAAATAATTTCTTTCTAGTCCTACAACAAATACAGTGCAGAATCTTTTTGTCTGTTAGTCCTAGTTCAAAATGAAACGTCACCTTTCCAACAAGAATAAATCTGAAATTGTTGATCGATTAAACCAATTCAAAAATCCTCGTTGTAGAACCAAGACGATTGACGGAGACTCGTCTCGAGTGGCAAACCCAGCCTGGTCTGGTTCAAGTTCAAGGTCGAGGTCGTAAAAAGCATCATCCAACAAAGTGGTGGCAACGTTCCAAGAGATCGATCAGTAGGCCACGTCACGTAGAAGCACTCGTTGTTGCAGATACAACGATGATGGCTTTTCATCAGGATGGCAACGTTGACACTTATCTTCTTACGATTATGAACATGGTTTCTTCACTTTATCTTGATCCTACCATTGGCAACTTCATTAACATAGTCGTCGTAAGAATAATTCTCGTTGAGGATGAAGAAGCCGAGGTAATTCTACGATTATACTTCAACTTTAATCCAGATGTTCGAATATATGAATAATTGACTATTTCATATAAACTAATTAGGATTGAATCTGATTTAAAAATTATTTTTCATATTTTAAATATTATTTTTTTAATTAGGTTTTAATATCACTCTGGATGATATCAATTTTTAAAACTTGTACCAAGAAGTGACATTGATCTTACTTATTTAATTATTAATAATATTATTAGTTAATTTATTAAAAATTTGTTATTTGTTTTTAATTCTAAATATTTCTAATAGTCAAAAATAAAAAATAGTATCAGTAAATTTTGATTTAGAAAAAGACAAACATGAGTGTGTTTATTTGTTTGAAGATAAATTATTTCAATAAGAATTTCAATGAAGGAAATATAATTTCTATTTTGTTAAAAAGTTTTTAAGATAATAACACATTTACATTTTAATATAAATGCATACATGTATGAGTGTTTCGTTTCTGTTAGCCGGACATCACAGTGAACGCAGACAAGACCCTCTACAATTTTTGCAAATGGCAACAGAAACTTAATTTAGGGGATGATTCACACCCTAATCACCATGACGTAGCAATTCTTGTTACAAGAGAAGACATATGTTCACGAGCAAATACACCTTGCAGTACATTGGGAGTGGCCCACGTAGCTGGCATGTGTCAACCTGATCGTAGTTGTAGTGTCAATGAAGACAATGGTATCACCCTGGCACATACAATTACACACGAACTTGGACATAAGTAAGCAAGATAAATCATTTTTCTTCTTTGAGTAAGCTAATTTGATTTATTCAATATATTATTACTGTAATAGTGTATAACAGGGTCCTGTATAAATAATAAATAGATGTTTAATTCATATTAAAATAATGAAGATAATACTCCAAGCAAAAACACTTTCTTCTTCTTCTTCTTCTTAGGCTTGAAGCCTGTGACATTCAGCTATCCAAATAATATTCTTTAGAATTCCTAAAACAACTGCTACCTTTCTTACTTGATTCATTGTTTCCTTGTAAAGATTACGGTGGTTTGTTATTTCTACTCCCAAATAATTCAATGTAAAACACTCTCTCGTAAAACGCTAAGAATTAATTCAAACTGCTAATAATATCAAAGATTTATTGAAAAATGTTACAAAATATGAACCCGGGTAAATAGTTGACTCAATTAGTTATTCGAGTGTTATTTATTTTCTTACGTATAGGAAAAGAAAGATTAATTTTCAATAATTTATTGAGTTATGGTCATAGTTGACTTTTTATCTCAACTGTTTTAGCTTTGGGATGTACCACGACACGGAAAAAATTGGTTGCAGTAAACGCGATGGTGATACTTTACACGTCATGACGCCCACATTCGAAGTGGATACTGTTGGTGTAGCTTGGTCTAGATGCTCCAGAAGAGATATTACAAATTTTTTAGAGTAAGTAGTCTAACCATAAATAAACTCGATTTATATTTTTATTTCACCATATCCTGAAGAGTTTATTTTAATGAGAACAAGAAATAAAACAAACTGATTAAATTAAATAATTATTTAATGAAAAATAAAGATACAATAATATTTATTATTTGAACAATTGAGTAGTTCACTGCATGAATTGATGCTCAATGATGCATTTGCTGATGCATTAGATTAATAATTTAATTGAAAGAATTAAACTAAACAAATATTTTCTTTTTTTTAAACTAATTTCTTAGTCAAGGAAAAGGTGAATGCCTAGAGGATGAGCCAACAGTTAAACCTACTCAATATCCTTACCCAGAATTACCACCAGGAGCTATGTATAATGCTGAGCATCAATGTAGACTTCAATTTGGCGTCAGAGATGCATCTGTCTGCTCTCCTCTACAGGAGGTAAAACGTAATCGACACTGATATTCGTGAGCTCTTCGTTAAAAGAAAGTAGTATTAATTTGAAGAATAATTATTCTAATTAATGTCATAAGTAATACAATATACTTATCCATTATTCGTCTAGATCTGTTCTAAATTATGGTGTATTGTCGATGGTTCCTGTACGACAATGTTACACCCAGCTGCACCAGGAACCCATTGTGGAAAACATATGGTATGTTTGTAAAATGTACAAAATACTGTAAACTGTAGCATATTTTCACTTGATGTTAATCTTTGAAACACTCTGTAACAATAATTACCCAGTAATATGACGTAAATCGTACGTCATATTAACGTTTTGTGTTAACTGGATAATCAACCAATCATAAAACTGTTTGCAAGAATAACAGATTATTATTTACTGCAATAATTATTAGAAAGAAATGATATTATTGATTTTTCCAGTGGTGCCAGAATCAAAAATGCGTACCGATCGTCGATCGGTCACATCCAATTGACGGCAGTTGGGGTGAATGGGGTTCTTGGAGTGAATGTTCGAGAAGTTGTGGTGCCGGAGTATCAATAATTGAAAGGAAATGTGATCACCCGGAACCAGCCCATGGTGGAAAATTTTGCATTGGTGAAAGACGACGATATAAAATTTGCAACACGGAACCTTGTTCGGAAGGTACTCCAAGCTTTCGTGCAGTTCAGTGCAGTAATTATGATGGGAAAGAATACAAGGGGAAAAATTATACTTGGTTACCTTACTTCGATCAAAGTAAGTTTCATTTTTAATGAAATAAAATTATAATTTATGAAAATATGGAACCCTGACGCAACCCTGACACAACCCTGACGAAACCCTGACGAAACCCTGACACAACCCTGACACAACCCTGATGAAACCCTGACGAAACCCTGACACAACCCTGACGAAACCCTGACACTCGTTAATTAAACTTAATTAAATATATTAATATTTATTATTATTATTTTCTATTTTGTCATAGCCGAACCATGTGAACTTTACTGCACTGACATAGAAGAAAGCGTGATTGTTCCTTGGGGTGAAGCTGCACTCGATGGTACACCCTGTAACGTTGGTAGTCGAGATATGTGCATCGCAGGAATATGCAGAGTCAGTATACTTTATTTTCTGTTTACTAACTGAATACTCTGATCATTTATAAAAACAAACCTAATTAAAAAGTTTCACCTACTAAATTGTATGAATCAAATTGACTTGCTTCAGTAAACCTCAAAGTGTTTCTTTGAATTGAATTTTCAGAAGGTCGGTTGCGATTGGACTGTTGATTCTGATGCCACAGAAGACCAATGCGGTATATGTCACGGTGATGGTACACAATGCGAGACTACAAATGGAATCTACGACAAGAATGATGGTCCAGGATACAAAGAAGTCATTGTGATTCCTTACGGATCCCGTAATATCAAAATAGAAGAAATAGGAAATAGTAAAAATTACATTGGGATTGGTGTACCAAAGTCTGAGAAATATTTCCTTAATGGAAAACGGTACGTAAGTAGGGTACGGTAATAGAAACAAAGGATTATCAATTTCTTATCTGATAAAGATATCTGATAAAGATTTGTTCAAACTGAAGTCTAACGCCAGGATGATACTGATTGGACAGGCAGATCACTCTGGCAGGAGAATACGAAGTTGCCGGAACTCCAGCCCTTTATGAACGTGAACGTGACAAGGAAAAGATCAGGATACCTGGACCTATCAAAGAAGATATTGCCATTTACGTAAGTAGGATAATAAACTTGTTATAACAAACTATTTCATTATCCTAAATATCCCTTGTTTTCTTTTAATTACAACCATTCCCATTAGATTCTACAGAAGTACAGTTTTATTTCTACCAAGAACTAATAAATGATTGTGAATTGTTTAATAAAATCCCATACTTTCAGTTAATTTACAGAGGACACTATAAGAACTTTGGTTTACGGTACGAGTACACAGTACCAAAGAAGGAACCTGATCGTGCACCTGAATATGTTTGGATATTCTCAGATTGGTCTTTGTGTACAGTAACTTGTGGTGGTGGTACGCAAACTTCTCAAGCTCTTTGTCAAGAAAAAAAGAGTGGTCTTGTGGAAGAACACTTTTGTGATACCACGATTAAACCTGAAACTAAATTACGCGAGTGTAATTCAAATCCTTGCCCTGCCAGGTCTGTATTAATATTTTTGAACTATTAAAAAAATTATTTTGTAGCAGGGAGGGGGAATATTTGTTTAAACAAAATAAAGGTTTAATGTGGTGTATAAATTTGAAGAAAAATAAATTCTCAATCCATTGTTTAATATTGTTTTTATAGATGGTGGGTAGGTCCATGGCAAATGTGTCCAGTGACTTGCGGGAAAGGTGCATTACGTAAAAGATCAGTCATGTGTGTCTCATCTGGTACAGGAACAGATCGATCTGACCTTGCTTTACCAGA
The DNA here is from genome assembly GCA_023678845.1 of Mischocyttarus mexicanus. NCBI lineage: Eukaryota > Metazoa > Arthropoda > Insecta > Hymenoptera > Vespidae > Mischocyttarus > Mischocyttarus mexicanus. The sequence goes on along the minus strand of JACGTP010000111.1, from coordinate 99,334 downwards.
CAAAGATTGCGACAAGAATACAAGACCAGAGGAAGTAGGTCCTTGTCAAAATTTACCACCATGCGGACCATCCTCAGAAATACCTTTGATAGTCTACACCGAAAACAAAGATGCATCATTTTACAATGTAAGCTCAAACGATCACGATGGTATTACTTTAGACGATAGTCTGACCACACCAGAACCAGAAATCCTTGAATTCGATAATGTTTTTGATGAAAACCCAAACAACTCGATGTACAATACTAAATCTAAATGGATTATCTCGAGATGGAGTCATTGTTCGTATGGAAAGAGAAACAGGAAAGTTACTTGCTCGAATCCAGGAGATTGTAATTTGGATGACAAACCTACCAGTATTGAGGATTGTCATGAAGGAAAGTGGATCGTCGGTAAGGTGTTAATCGTACGTAATTAATGATGGTCTTCTGCATTTGAAACTATGAAAACTATTCAAAAAGAAACGAAATATTAAATAAAATACAAAAACATCTCAAACAATGTATCATTAAAAATTTTTAACTAAACTTTTATTAAGAATTGTTTGAAAAGTATTTTATCAATGAAATTAACTTTTATTTTCTCCAACATAAAATCATTTTTCAAATCGATACACAAGGATCACTGCAGGGTGCAAAGGATTAATAATCATTAATATTCATTTCTATTTAATTAATATTTTTTAATATTTTTTTATCAATATTTTTGTCAAATAAATGGTCAATATAAATAATTATTTTAATTACTGATCATTTATTTCAAAATATTGACAAAATATATTTTAAAATATTAGTCAAATAAGTCAGCCAGCCAGTTGTAAACTAAACCAATTAACAATCTCACTTTTTTAAATATTAAAAATTTTAATATCAAAGTCATAAATATGTTTATCATGAAAATACTAAGAAACATTTTACTCAACTCTATATTACATTAACAATTTTCTTTACTTTTGATTTAATTACAAAGTTAATTGATTTAGTATTACGAGTGGCTCAAATAACAATTTGCAAACTTCTTCTGTAACAGTTTAACATTTCCAGGAGATTGGGGAGCTTGCAATGCAACTTGTCTTATAAAATACGGGGTCAAAAGTAGAGAAATTGAATGTCGTAATCAAATAACAAACTTATTATCTAATGATTGTAATTATGAGAAAAAGCCAATTGGTAGCAGACGATGTTACTATAGAAAACACTGTAACAATGATAAAGATGGTAATAATATTTATTTAACGAGTTAATACACGTGTCAAGTCTTCTTTCAATTAGGTTTACCATTTAATCAATCTGTTTCAATCATAGAAATTTATAGAATATTAATCATTGATGATCAAAATATCCAAAAAAGATAATCTAAAGTTGATTGATCAAGACCAACATGACATTTAATTAATCAAAATAAAAATCCTTAAATAATTTATTAATAATCCTCTCATTTCTCTTTGTAGATTGCAAGGACAGCATAATACCTTTGTCAATGTGTGCCACTTACAGACGCATGTGTGATGTTTCCTCAATTGTACGACAAAAATGTTGTGCTACTTGTTTCAAAAAACGTAAACATATTCGTCATAACAGACGACACGCGTTGTTCTTTTAAACTTAATTAATAATATTATCTTTAATGTTTAAATTAATCTTATTAAAACGACATTAGTAGCAGTTACCTTTGCTACCTTTTTTTATAATTTTTTTAATTCGTCAACGTTTTTCGCTTTTATCTAAACTTTCAACGTCATTAAAATCAATGTTAATATTATAAATCATAAATAAATATCATCAAGAACAGTAGGAATTTATTATTGATGCCATCTGTATTTATAATTTTATCTAAAAATAAATAAATTGAAAATATTGACTATTTGTTTGCTCAATGCAATGTTTACAAATATTTGTGCATCATAATAAATATTAAAATTAGAATTACTATGATTTATCTATAATCAATATAAATCTATTCATATCTTTATAATCTTTGAAATGTTTCTAATATAATTTTAATAAAAATATGACATAAAAATTAGATATATTTTTGTATAGAAATGTTTAAATCAATGTTGGAATTCCTGTTTAAATATTAAGTATTATTTAAATTTGTAAATACATTGTCTTATAATAATCTTTAAAATAACTATTACAACTATAACAAAATGTAATTACATTGTTTAACCCTTCTTCTGACTATAATTTTTGAAATTGTATGCAATATATGTTGGTAATCCCAACATCGATACAGTAAGTGCCAATCCAGCAAGAACTCTTTCCTAAAACAAGAAAAACAAGAATATTTTAAATAAACAATAACATTGATGTATTAAAAATTATTTGTTTTAGAATTATTATTATTGAATAATTTTATTTATTGCTAATTCTCAACAAGTTAGAGTAGAATTTTCAAAAACTTATAGTTGAGTGTGAAATATTAAAAAATATTAATATCATACATAAATTAATAAAGTAAACATGTAATGTATTAATTATGATTCTTCTATAAAGGAAAAATAGTTAAAAGAGCTTTTTCTAAAACAATTTGATTATGTAAATGATTAATTTAGAGTTTACTTAATTGAGTTGATTTTCCATTCATTTTTTCTATTCAAATTTAACAGGTTCTCAATTTTTAAACAATCATAGTGTTCATTTTTTATATTAATGTTAATTTGATAAATTTGACAAGAGATTATTATCTTTATATTATGAATTACATAACGTTACAAACAAGAGAAATACTTACCATTACTGACAATCTTTCTGATGGAGGTAAATCAACTAAGGTTCTACGTTGTTGTACAATTTGTTTTGCAAATCTTGCACTTCCAATTGCTTTTTTAAAAGCAAACATTTTGTCTTTTAACGAAAATTTGATTTATCGATTACAGTGTCCAACCGTTCCAGAAGGATTAGAACGACTACAACCACGAAAAAAATGAACAATAGATAAACCATATACTAAATAGATTCAAATTTCAAACACAGGTGAAGTAATTTAAAATTAGAGATTGACCAATCACATTATTTCACAACATATCAGCTTTGTTGCGATTGGATCAAGTTATACGGGAATCTACCAATGAAAACAATTTAATTAAACACGAATTTAGTACCATTTATTTAAAAACAAATTATAAACTTATAAAACAATTTTTAAATTAAACAATCGTTAAAAAACTATTAAATCATAGTTGCATTTTACGGATTATAAAGAAAAATATAAAAATTTATTAAATAACTGTTATTCCACTAGCCTCAAAATAGAAATTTTAAATTTAATCAGTTTGCAACACTGCACGAGTTCATTGGCGTACTCACACTAAACATAGGATATGTCAAAATTTTGTGATGGCGGCTATGTTAAGGGTTAGTTGTTACTAAATAAATATTAGTATAAAAATTGTTCAAACATATAATTGATTTATCTTTTAACTTATATATACATTTAAAATATCTCATTTTCTATAATATTGAAATAAGATTATATTTTGTTAAACGTATCGTAACGTTTAAATATAGATTAACATTTTTTCTTCTTTAACGGCCAATTTTTAGGCTTAACTTTATTTTTAATTATGTTTATTTATATTAGAATTTTTAACATTTTCATATGCATGTTAATTAAGAATTATGGTTTTGATTAACCCTACAAAATTTATATCAATATAATAATATATTAAATAATTATATGTATACATATATATATATACATACATATACATATATGTAAGAGTAGAGTGAATGAGAAAGAGGGAGAGAAGGAGGTATAAAAAGAAAGAGAAAAAGAAAAAGTATATAAAAAATTTCATATAAAATATTTTAACTTTTAGTATTATTTATAATTATACCATACAATTGTATTATTCTCTATGTTTAATCATATCATTATCAAATGTTGAACAACCTATTAAAGCAGGTTGATAAAAGATTCTGGACATAGATTAGTATACAAATATAATAAATAATAATAGATATATTTTACAGGATAAAACTCAATTTACATTTGAAGATAAATGGCCATGTATGCGCCCAATAATATTGAAACTTCTCAAACAAGAGCCAGTAACTCAAACAGAATGGCAAGATATATTTTACTCTGTTCATTGGGTATGTATGTGGATCGACAAGGGACCTATCAAATTACGTGACGCTCTCAAAGAAGATATAATGGATTTTATAAGACAAGCACAGCAAGTAAGCTTTAGTTGTGCTTTTAGTTAAATAATTAAATAATATATATATATGTATACATTCTTTAAATGTTTATTTTACATAGAGAGTATTAGCACATCAAGAAGAACAAGCATTATTAAAAGCATATATAGCAGAATGGAGAAAATTTTTTACACAATGTAATTATTTGCCAACGCCATTTCGTCATTTAGAAACATATCTTGCTGGAAAAACTAGTTCTAGTGTTCAAAAGAGAAATCAACCAGATGATATTGTTAGAAAAGTATGATTGTTTATAATATTAATTTATTTATATTATCTACCGTTCTGGTATTATGAATTAATAGTTTTTAACTTCTAACATATATTTTTATAATTATTAAGAAAAACTTGAACGTAAAGTTCAATGTGGGACATGTACATTCCATGCAGTGTATGTGGCGTGGGAACGTGTTAACTAGAATAATATAATTTACAAAAATATTGTTTTTAATCTAGCTGATGTTAGATAGTTGGAATCAAAGTATATTTGGTGAAATAAAACAGAGACTTCAAGATTCAGCAATGAGATTAGTTCGTGCTGAAAGGAATGGAGAAGCATTTGATTCTCAATTGGTTATTGGCGTTAGAGAATCTTATGGTATAAATAATATCCTCTCTCTTTTTCTGATTAGAATTTTCATTGTATTATTTTCTTCATTAATATTGATCCAATAATACTACTAATTTTATTTTTTAGTTAATATCTAATATTAATTATTTATTTTTAGTAAATCTATGTTCAAATACAGTAGACAAACTACAGATTTATAGAGAAAATTTTGAAGCTGCCTATATAGAAGCAACAGAAGCATTTTATTGGGTTAAAGCACCTGAACAATTGTCATTACATGGTGTAGAAAATTACATGCGTTACGCTGAATCTAAATTAAGGGAAGAAGAATTACGAGCGCAGAAATATTTAGAACCAAATAGTGCTAGCGTACAACTTTTAACTGATTGTTGTGTAAGAGTTTTAGTAGCAACTTTTAAACCAGCTATTCTAGCAGAATGTCCACGAATGATACAACATCATCAAACAGATAGTAAGCTCTCTTTTTTTTTTATCTTTTTGTTTCATCTCATTTATTCGAGAATATTTTTCAAATTCTTGACTAATGATTACAGAGCTTCGATTAATGTTGAAATTAATGGATAGAGTACCAGAAGGAGTAGGTCCAATGTTGAGAAATCTTGAAGAACACATTGCAAGTGCTGGATTAGCTGATATGATGGCAGCAGTTGATGTTATTACTCAAGATTCAGAAAAATATGTAGAAAGATTGTTAGATCTATTTAGACGATTTTCCACTTTAGTTAAAGAAGCATTTGATGATGATCCACGTTTCCTTACTGCACGAGACAAAGCTTATAAACTTGTTGTTAACGATGCTACAGTTTTTAGACTTGAATTACCAGCTCGTCAAGGTTCTGGTATCGGTACAACTATTGTTAACAATAAACCTAATAATAATAATAATGGACAACCAGAATCAAAATGTCCAGAACTTTTAGCCAATTACTGTGATATGCTTCTTAGAAAAACTCCATTAAGTAAGAAATTAACTTCTGATGAAATAGAAAGCAAATTAAGAGATGTGGTCAGTAAAAAATAATAAATTCGTATACAACTTTCTCTTTTTTTTTTTGCTCCACCTAAGAACAAACTTGAATAATTCATTAATTTTATTAATATTTCATTTTTCAGTTACTTGTTTTAAAGTATGTACAAAATAAAGATGTTTTTATGCGTTACCATAAAGCACATTTAACACGAAGGCTTATATTAGATACATCAGCAGATTCAGAAAAAGAAGAAAACATGGTTGAATGGCTTAGAGAAGTTGGAATGCCTGCAGATTATGTTAATAAACTAGCCAGAATGTTTCAAGATATTAAAGTATCTCAAGATCTCAATCAACAGTTTAAAGAACAATGTCGTGCTGCCATTGCAGATAGCATAAATATAAAAGTAACTTTTTTGTTTAACTCATTATTAAACATAACATATTTTCTTTAACATGTATTATTTATATTATACATAATGTATATATCTTTTTGTTAATAGATATTAAATGCTGGTGCCTGGGCAAGAGGTAGTGAAAGAGTTACTGTAAGTTTACCTTTACAATTAGAAGATTATATACCAGAAGTTGAAGAATTTTACAAAAAGAAACACAGTGGACGAAAGTTACAATGGTACCATCATATGTCAAATGGCACGGTAAGCTTTTACCAAAAGAAAAAAAAAGAAAATAATAATTAAAAGTATAAATATCGTACATTGAAAATTATATTAGATTGTCAAGTATGAAATGGAGCAAAAAATGTGTGTAATTGTATTGAGAATTTGCTCCATTTTATACTTGACAAGCTAATATTTTCACTTTGATAAAATCATTATTATAAATCAATTATATAATTCTTTAGTTAGATTAAAGTTCTCATTAATTCCATTTCAAATTTATTAAACACACTGTTTAATAAATTTTATTATTTTTCTAACAATTTAGTATTCGTAGCATTAACAAATATTTATTTAATCGTACAACTATTATATTTCAATGGTATTAATATGTTTATATTATGTGTATAACTTGTGTGTATGTTAGCATTAATTTGTGAAATAGCTATTACATGAAATAACTAAACTGATCCGTTAAAGTATAAATAAAAGTAGAATTAAAAACATACTTCAATTAGATAATAAATGAATTTAAATAATATGTGGAAACAATTAGTTTACATGAATTATACAATTTAATGCTGATATATATATATGTGTGTATAATTTATATAATACAAGAAAAATTTTATTTATTCAGTAACAAAGAGGGGTATTTTGTAATTTTTCACAAAGTACAATATCCCGATTCTAATTTTCAGCATCATCTTGCAACCAATTTGGATGGTGTTCCAGATAACATTTTCCAACCAAGTGGGTCGCTTCGATGTGGATGTAACAACATTTCAAATGGCTGTTTTATTTGCTTGGAATCAACGGCCTGTTGAAAAAATTTCTTATGAAAATTTACGTCTTGCTACTGAACTTCCTGATCCAGAATTACGAAGAACATTATGGTCGTTATGTGCTTTTCCAAAATTAAAACGTCAACTTCTTTTGGTAGAACCACACGCTTATAGTCCAAAAGATTTTGGAAATGATTCAAGATTTTGGATTAATCAAGAGTTTGCCATAGTGTTAGTAAAATATATTATCATATCATTTGTTTAACATTTTAAAACTTGTCCCTCTGTAAATGTATATAAATGAAATATTTTATTTACTTTGCAGAAAAAATGGAAAATTACAAAAAAGAGGAAAAATAAATCTTATAGGTCGATTACAATTATCGACAGAAAGAAGTAAAGAAGAAGATAATCAATCTATTGTACAATTGAGAATATTACGAGTTCAGGTATTTTTATTATATTATTATAATTATTTAATTAATATTTTTAATTCTGATAATAAACACATTTCGTGTCAGATAGATTTTAGATTAATTTCCATTTAGGCCATATGGGGCATATATGTCCCACAAAAAACAATTATTAAAGAAAGGGAATACATTTTATTTTTAAAGAATTATTTCATTCAAATTTAATGTTGGTCATATACGTCCCACTTGGCACACGTTAAAACACAAGTTAATTATTATATTTATGATTAATTATGGTTGTACAAATAGGAAGCCATCATAAAGATTTTGAAAATGAGGAAGAAGATAAGTAATGCTCAGTTACAAACTGAATTGGTAGATATATTGAAAAATATGTTTTTACCAAGTAAAAAGATGATTAAGGAACAAATAGAATGGCTTATAGAGCATAAATATATTCGCAGACACGATGATGATATAAATACATTTGTTTATATGGCGTAACACCAAGATATTTATCCATATAAAATTGTTCAAACTTCTATTATTAATATTATATTTTTATAAAAATTATGTTTTTTTCCTCGTGCAACACAAATGTATACTTGAAGAATGGATAGTAAATGATACAAAGATATGTGATAACATTCTTTGTGGGATTAAGAAAAAGAATTGAATTTCAATTAAATTTAGAAACATTATGTGGATTTATAAATAATATAAGAAGTCATATCACACTCCAATGGACAGAATATCTGAAGAAAAAAACAGGGGTAAAAAAAAAATAAAGCATATAGAAAAGATCTATAAAGTATCTTTAATATAGCAAAATATAAAAAGAAGAAGAAGAAGAAGAAAAATAAAAACTACAAAATACCACACTATGAACAAGTATGACAAATATATGTGTATATATTTGTTAAAGCTTTGTTTTTTTTTTGTAAAATTAATTTAAAATTTGTTTTACAACATACACAAAGCTAACGTGTATAAAATTTTAATTTCATTGTAAAGAAAATAATTTAATTACAATGAAATTGTAAAATTGTGAAATCATTGTAAATAAATCATTTATTTACAATGAAATTAATTAATAATAAATATGAAAAAATAATTAGGCCAATATTGAAAAGATATTTGATTTTAGATACTTTTCTAAGTTCATTATCCCTTATATGTAAACGACTTACTCTGCTACTTGATTTTATCTTCCAAATAATTTTGACTATTTTAATATATATATCGCTTTTCTACAATCAATTTTAATAAGTATTTTGAAAATAGGTAATGAATGGCCTATAATCTCTTTTGTATAAATGTATCACTTAAATTATTCCCTGTGAACTTATAAGTCGTGAAATACTTAAGTAAACATAAATAACAATATCCTGTATAAAGCTTTTATATTATTTGAATAAGCCAACGAAGAATGTACGAATATACGACTTCTATGAAATAATGATCAAGATTTTTTTTTGTAAACCTATCAACAAATATATAAAAAAAGTATTAAATTTATATTTTAATATATAAGATTTCACAATTTTTCCTATATTGTCTTGAACTCTAAAAATTGAAATATCTAATACAAATACAAACATAAATTAACTTTGTAATTGATCAATAATATTTCAACATAAAATAATGCTTGTTAATTAATGATTGGTTGACAATATGTTAAATAAATATCTTTGATCTTATATTTTATGTATAAGACAGTATGATATATGCAATATTATCTTTATTTTATCTAATCTCAAAATATTTACATAATTACATATTTTGCTTGCTACAGATTTTTATTATTTATTAAGTTTCTCCACAATGATGTTTGATAAACTTTTAAAGAAAAACAAAAAATATAGTTTAATAAATTTTCTGTACCACAGTAACATATCTCTTTCTCTCTCTCTCTCTCTCTCTTTCTTTCGAAAAAAATAAATACATTATATATATATACATAGGTATTTACAAGAGTATCGAGGTTTATGGTTCTATAATGAATGAAGAAGTATTTTCATTGGATAATCTTATAATCGATTATTAATTATACTATCACATAAGTCTCGTTAAGATAATTTCAAA
>JACGTP010000111.1:45558-86328 GCA_023678845.1 Mischocyttarus mexicanus | reverse complement strand
TCACATAAGTCTCGTTAAGATAATTTCAAATAAAATGCATTCTTGATTAAAACACTATCAACACTTTAAATATAAAGAAAATCATAATATAATTAATACGAAAATTATTTATGGTATATCAGATTCTTGATATTTCATATTACCATCAAAATTATGTGCTGTATACACATATAAAATATATTTATTCATACGTATCTCTCATTACGTATTATATATGTCCATGTACATCATAAATATGTACTCACATACATATTATATATCCTTGTGTGTTAATATTTACATACTTAAAATAATTGTCTGTTCTCTGTTTTGTAATAGCCCATAATGAAAATATTTTTTTACTATAGGTAAAATATTAAAAACAATTTTACCCCTTCCCCATGTATATTTTTCATATATAATAAGATTAGAGTATATACATATGCACACACACATAAATATTACTCTCATGTTACAGTAACAACTGATATTCAAATTGCATGTGTATATTTCATTCTTATTTCTTTGATTTTATGTTATAATCATTTGTTATTATGACACATATAACAATTTTCATTATAAAGTATCTTACACTTAATTATTGATTAAAAACATAAAAATCGATACTCGAAACAATTTTAATAATTTAAATAAATCAAACAAAACAAAAATTCAAAATTCAAAATTAAAATACAAAAATATCTGATCATTGAAGATCATTAACACATTGTTAATCAGCCACGAGTTAATTCGTAATCAGTGCATCTTTGTTTTACGTAGATCAGACATGAAATAAACTCTGATAAATACTGTCGATCAACAATGTATTAATATCTGTTTTATATATCTCATTCATTAAAATAATATGCACACACTCATGCACACGTATAATATGTACAATCATATATTTGAATATGATAACTACATTTGAAAATATCTTAACTTTCACACATAACTTACATTTAAATTGAACATTTTCTCTCTCTCAAATAATCTGCTGTAATCAGATTGACATTTTCATATATGTTATTATTATTATTATTGTTATAATTAATTATTGTAGGCTTCTAGATATTATTTTATAACATTTGTTTTCCACAACATTAAAGTAAAACAATGATCAATATTTTAAAATACAAGGAACATCGATAAATTTTTGAAGAACAATTTAAGTCATTAATGTAGAACATTTTATCTCTTTGATTTTATTTTTTTCTTTGTATTGTTTCCTTTTTTTACCTTATCAGTATTATCATATTGTCTAATACTGCATAGTATTGTATAATAAGCTTTAAATTTTACCCATTAAAGATTAATTTTCATGACACAGTAGATAATACAATAATTAATAATTTGATTATTTTTTTTTTTTGTTTTCAAGAATTTAAATATCCAATCATATTTTTTTACTTTTTTAATCTAAATTTGTGTCTGTATGTGTACGTATATGTGTGTGTGTGTGTGTGGTGTATGTGTTTCACAAAAACATCAATGATTACCAATATTTTAATTTTTTTTTTTGTTAATAATTATTTAACTTCATTGTTATAGATACTTTCTATTTTTTTTTTAAATTCATTAACTGTACATTTTTTATGATTTTTGTATTATTGATTTAGCCCGAATTATCATTAAATAATTTAAAAATAAATGAACATATTTTCTGAGAACGTTTCAAACTGATAATTAAGTCTAGAACTTCTTAGACTACATTTAAACAGTGATTATTTATAACATTTATAGTTTTTGAGTTTTTTAGGGGAAAGAAGGGGAGAATTTTTTTTACATTAATATTACAAGAGAGTTTTTCTCCATGTAAATTAATTTAGATTAGAACTTTAATATATTATATATTAAATACCTATACTTTTAATAAGAATTTTCATATTCTCATTGACTATTTTGATAACACTTTAATATATAACTTTAACAACACACAAAAATTTGAAATGAATAAAAAAATATGGGGAGGAGACAAGAAAACAAAAAAAGATATAAAATTTTGTCAGTTAAGCTAACACATAAATTAATTATAATTTACGTTCATTGCCATTTTTGTTTGTACGATATTTTGTTTATTATAGTTAGTTTTTGGATGGATAAATGATTTTATTGGACGTGTATTTATGTATCATGCATGTATCCAAATAAATTTCATTAATGTTCTGGACAACGTGTATGTTGAATACGTGGGCCACTTTTCATAGGATTTTCAGTTTCACATACGTGAACAACAATGCCTGGTTGCCCGGAACCTCCGGGATGCAACTCATGACTACCACCTAATATGGTAATAACATAAATAATAATATTAATGATTTGTTAAATAATACAAGTAATCTTTCTCTGTTTTTCTCTTTCTATTTAACGTGTTAAACGTCAATCCTCTTTTCTCGTACTATTCATTGTCAAATCTGATATTTTACTAATAAATTATAATAAGGATAATAAATATAAATAGAAATATAAATACCTGCAGACAAGTTTGCGATAGCTGCCAATAAATCATGATTGACTAAAGGTTCATTTTCCTCACGTGGTTCCCATCCTACTGGTGGGGACGATGGAGGAGAAATTAGGAACTGCTTTGTAAGAGCTGGTGGTTGAAGATGTTGATCTTCCATATCTATCCAATACAAAATTATATAAATTAATACTAAAAAATAGATAAGTTTCTCTGTCATTAAATATATAATAAAAACATATATTTTATTATGAATTAATCTTACAAAATTGATCTTTAATATATACCTATTGGTGTTACTGGTTGTGCAAAATAACAATTAATATCAGTTTCACCAAAGTGAGTTTGATGTAATTGTATTCTAGCACTAGCTGCTGCACTTGGAGAATTATAATTAACTCTCATTCTTCTAAATGATTTGAAGTATTGGAATGTAGCATCTTCTCCAAATTGTTTAAAAAGATCCTCTATCCTAGACTACAAAAAGATAAATATTAAATTTGTAATCAAATTCTACACATGGTAGAATTAATTATTTTAATCTGTGTCAATAACTCAGTTCAAAATAATTCTAAATAATATGATTTACCTTTAATTCATCTACTTTGAACACTCCAGGATCTACATTTGTGACAATAACAGAAGTTGGTAAATCTTCATCGTGTACCAATTCATCTATTGATCTTGAATTCAAACAACCATGTCCTTTTTCTCCTTCAAAATCAAGTTCCAATTGTTCATAATTAGGATGTAAGTTTGGTAATCCATCAACTTCATTTATTATTATATTTTCTGTTTCTTCAGATTCTTCATCTCCTAATACATCAGTACTATCTTTTTCCTCCATTGTTACTTCCTACAAGCTTTAACAAAATAAAATAATATTTAATTATACAATCAAATATATATATATACCCAGTGAACACAAAACGTTAATATGACGTACGATTTACGTCATTTTTCAAAAAAATGACATCATATTAACGTCATATTAACGTTTTGTGTTAACTGGGTATATATAGACATACAATGATGATACAATAAAATTCACAATGAAATGAAATGTGAATAATTTTAAATAAATAATAGTTTTTTTTCACAACATATAAAAATAAAACATTTATATAATAGTTAATAGAAAAACAATAAGATTAAATATAAAAACATAATACAATATAAAGCCATGCACGAATGCATTAACAATAATTTACAATACTCATTTTGAAAAGATGTTAATGAACGTATTAAACATTATATAAAAGAATTATAAATTAATATACAAGTCATTATAAAAAAAATATTCTTTGCTAAGTTGACAATATGCAACTGGAGATCTTGCCTGTTTTGAAAATGTAGAAAATTCCTACGTTCGATTAACTTCAATACTAATCTCCACCTCGTGTGTCTATAATAATTATTACATTAAATATTATTTTTCCTTACGTTGCAGCATGTAGAATATAAATAATTATATTAATTATATCCACTAAATTGTCTCGTTTGAAGTTTTAACTAATTTTAACACCACATCGTATTTATCAATTTTATTATCGTTGTAACCCTTTTTTTCATTTCTGACCATAGAAATAACAAAACCAAGATGGACACAAATCTCTTCAATAAATCTTTTTATTATAAATATTTTATAATATTTAACAAGTTTTATTAATTATTTTCAATAATGTTATCTTATAATGAAATAATAACCAAATTTATATAAAAATAACTTATTATATAGGAATTTACATGAAAATATGTAAATTACATAAGATTTTCTTTGATACAAGTCTAATAACCAATCAGAATCTAGTATGGAAATGTTAAACGTGATTGGAAGATTCTTGGACGTACCTATTTACTATGTATATATATGTATATACAAATACATATAAGAGTTAAAGAGCAAGTGAGATGAAAATAAATCGATCGCAACGCTCCTAGTTGATATCGGTGTAACTAAAATAAAAAAGTAGAATAATTCTTTGATGATGGGTGCTTCCACCTTATTGAAAATTACTTTGATTCAACTTAGAGACGCCGAAATGTTTCATGTATGTATTACTTGTTTATTTGATAAGCTTTTATAATAATTTCCATTATATTACAAATTGAAATGAACTTCTATCATTGTGAAATATATATTTCCTCATAGTTTATTTAACTTAATATTTCAGGAGTTCAAAGAAGCATGATTCAATTAAATCGTGACAAGGGGTGATCACGGTTCATCGTATTACGTGGCGTATTAACAAAAAAAACTTGTATATTATTACGTTACATTTTCATATGACTAAAAGACATAGTGTTTTTGATAAAAATATAATTTATCTAAAATCTCATAATTAACTTTCATCGAAATACAAAATGGCATTGCCACCGAATTACAAGCAAGTATCAATGGCTACATCAAACGTCGTTGCGTCTAATCGTAAGTACTATTGTGTTTGAAGAATTTTTTTTCAATTTATTCAATTATTGTTACATTAAAACTTACTATTAATTATTTTTCTGAATATATACTAAAAGATAAATATTATTTTGTTTCAGAGCGTCTCAGAGCATCTGGTGGAAGTAGCAGTAGTTCTAACACTAATGTAAGTATTACCAAATAAAATAGATTTTTGTCAATATTTTTATGTAATACAAATTCTAATTAATATAATAAATAATGTAATATATAATATATATATTTTAGAAGGATACGCAAAGTCCTTTTATACAAACTCCTCATAGTCATCCTGGATTTACGCCTCAGAAAGTAGGAAAAAATACAAATGTGAGTAAACGTCAAAGATTTAAATTAATCCTTTGAAATCTATAGATTCATATATGCATTCAGCTATAAAATTAGTACCATTAACTATGACAATAGTTACTATGGTGCACTTGGTTACTATGGTGTATTATGATGCATATATTAGTTTAAAAAAAGTTACTAGCATAAATTATGAGCTCGTATATGGATTGGCCAATTTTATAAAATTAATATATGTTCATTCCTTTTAAATCTTATTGTTAATTGCATTTAGTATAATCAATCAATAGAATTTACACTAAAAAAACAATATTCTTATGCAATGAAATATTAAGATCTCAAAAGGTTAAAAGAAAATTAAAAAATAATAATAATAATAATATATATTTATGTATTATAAATAACAGGCAGATTCTCGTATGCCAAAACCACCAAAACCACCTGAGAAACCTCTCATGCCATATATGAGATATAGTCGTAAAGTATGGGATCAAGTAAAAGCTCAAAATCCTGAATTGAAACTTTGGGAAATAGGAAAAATTATTGGTCAAATGTGGAGAGATTTGCCAGAAGAAGATAAAACTGAATTTATTGAGGAATATGAAACGGAAAAGGTATACTTTTTGTATCAAATACAAAAACGATACTAAAAATTTATGGTACATGGAAGATGGTTTTATTGTTGATACATCCACTGTATTATTGTTGTTACTTCATATTTATATATAATTTCTTAATTTTATAATTTAGGTAGAATATGAAAAAAGCTTGAAGACTTATCATAATTCTCCAGCATATTTGGCTTATATTGCTGCTAAAAATAGAGGAAAATCAGGTTGATTATTCATATACTTTATTAATTGATAATCAGTTGAATTCAAAGTTTTTTGGTAATTTATTTGTGTATGTAATACAGCATTATGTGCGGCTCAACAAAATAATGATGATCGAGAAAGTCATGAACGTTCATCTGGTAGTAGTAAAAATCAAGCTGCACAAGATAGAAGGATTGATATTTTACCTGCAGAAGATGACGATGGTATGTATGTGTTTGTTACATATTGATATGATACAAATTTGCATGAAATGTTTTTTTTTTTTTTGATTTTTAGATCAAGATGATGGATATTCCGTAAAACATGTGGCATATTCTCGTTATACAAGAAATCATCGTCTTATTAATGAGATCTTTAGTGATACCGTTGTTCCTGATGTTCGTTCTGTAGTTACAACTCAAAGAATGCAAGTTTTACGTCGTCAAGTACAATCTTTAACTATGCATCAGGTAATAAATAAAATATAAATTAATTATTTTCTTTTATGAGGAATATTGTTTGTTTCATAAAGTTGTTTTATAATTTCAGAAAAAATTAGAAGCAGAGTTACAACAAATAGAAGAAAAATTTGAAGCTAAGAAAAGGAAATTTATTGAAACGAGTGAAGTATTTCAAGAAGAATTGAAAAAAGTAAATAATTTCATTTTGTAGAAATAAATTTTTTTATAACAGAAGAGATAAACTAATGTTTTCCTTCGGATTATATTAACAAATATTTTGATTAATAATTTGTTTTAAATCAATGATACGGTTTTGCATAAAACGTTAATGTTGTATAAATGATGTGGCCTACAATGTGTTAATAGATAAACAAAAACTGTAAATTATTAAATATTAGTGATGTCCAATTTTTTTTTTTTGTTGCTTCGTTTTTCTAATAAAACATTTAATATATTTTCATATCTAAAATATCTATAAAGTATCGTTGCATAGTAATATTCTATCATTATTGATATTTTTTTTGTCCATAAAACGATTATATTTTCTTTTGTCTTTTTATGGACGATCAAAAAGACCAATTAAAACTATTGCGGAAAGTTTTTTCTGGACCGCATAACTTATTTTATTAAATCATAGGCAGGACATCACTGATTTTAGATCATTTATAATAAAACCATTTATTACAGCATTGTAGGCCAGCAGTAGATGAAGAAACATTTAATAAAATGGTTGAACGACAATATGAAGTACTTAGGAGAGAGAGATTAAGAGGTTCAGAAGAGAATCGTTCTGATGGTCCTGCATCAAATGAATCCACACCAAATTCTACACCTACTCCAACACCAGCTTCACTTAATGACGAACCTTCGTCTGAAGTAAGATTTAATACTTTGTATATTTTAGCAATAAAATGTTAAATATTTTTATGCATATATTTTACAGGCTACTGAAAATGATACGATTGATAAAAAGACCAATGGTTTTGAGAAACCCAATAATGAAATAAAGAAAGAAAATTCATCGCCTCCATATGTTGACACAAAAACAGAATCCCCTACTGTACAAGGAAGTCAACAGATAAATCAACATGGATCTAATTCTAATATGTATTGCGTATCTGTTAGTCCAATTCAACAGCAACCACCACAACCACAGCAACAACAACCAACACCACCATCATCGATGTCATTAATATCACCACAGCAGCAGCAACAGCAACAGCAACAACAGCAGCAGCAGCAGCAACAACACCAACAACCACCTGTTCAATCTCACCAACAATCACCACCACAATCGCATCAGCAGCCAACACCTCAAACACATCAACAGCCAACACCTCAAACACATCAACAGACAACACCTCAAACACATCAACAGCAACCATCTCAAACTCATTCACAGCCATTGCTTCAAACTCATCAACAACCAACCCCTCAACCTCATCAACAAGCCACACCTCAAACTCATCAACAAGCTACACCTCAACCACATCAACAAGCCACACCTCAATCTCATCAACAAGCACCTTCGCAGCCAACACAGCAACCACCAACCCAATCTCATCAACATCCTCCACCTCAAACTCATCAGCAACCACCACCTCAACCCCATCAACAACCACCACCACCTCCATCTCATCAGCAACCATCGCCCCAATCTCATTCACAACCACCACCTCAAACTCATCAACCACCACCGCCTCAACCACATCAACAGCCATCATCTCAAACTCACCAACAGCCACCACCAACCCAATCTCATCCACAACCACCACCTCAATCCCATCAACAACCACCAACACCTCAATCTCATCAGCAACCACCTTCACAGCAACAACAGCAACCACCACCCCAACCACATCAGCAGCCGCCGCCGCAACCTCATCAGCAGCCGCCGCCGCAATCTCATCAGCAACCACCCCCGCAACCTCATCAGCAACCACCTCCTCAAACTCATCAACAACCACCTCAACCCCATCAGCCACCACCACCACCACCTCAATCTCATCAGCAGCCACCACCTCAATTCCATCCACAACCATCGCCTCAAACTCATCAACCACCGCCGTCTCAACCACACCAACAACCACCATCTCAATCTCACCAGCAACCACCACCTCAATCTCATCAACAACCACCACCTCCATCTCATCAACCACCACCTCAACCCCATCAATTACCACCTCAATCCCATCAGCAACCTTCACCACAACCTCCTCATCAACCACCGCCTCAGTCTCACCAACAATCCCAATCTCAATCTCATCAACAAACAGTACCTCCAACATCGTCACAGCAACAACAATCTAATACTACTAGTTCTGCTGTGCCTGTAACTGTAAGCACTACTCAAAACATACCAAATATGCCTCCAGTATCTTCGCCTGCACCTCCATTGCACAATCCTCATCAACAAGGGATGCTTTCAAACCATTCTATGTCACCGCATCAAACGTCACAAGGAACGCAAGGAACACAGGTTCTTCCTCAAGGACCAGTAAATAATCCACATACATCACCTATAATACCACCTAATCAAGGATATGGTCAACAATATCAACCAGGACCTGGTCCACAGCCGCAAAATGTTCCACTTGCTCCAAGACCTCCACATCCTTCTTATTCTTACTCGCAACAGCAACCTTATCATCAACCTTATCCCCAATATGCTCATCCCTATTATCATCAACCGTATTCTCAATATTCACCGCATACTATGAGCCGTCCTCATACGCACAGTCCTCATAGTCCGCATAGCCCACATTATCATCCACAATCCCCTCATACTGTAGGAGAAGGTAATACAGCTAATAATAGTGTATCCAATTCAGGTACTACTTCTGGTTCTACCCCCGATAGTAATAATTCATCTTATTCTCCAGCATCAGGTCATTGTGAAAATGAACGTAATAATGCTCCTGACAGCCAAGATAGTTCTACTGACATGAAATCAAGCTCTGTGTAAAAGGAGTATATTTTTCTTTCTTTCTATTTTTTTTTTTTTTTTTTTTTTTTATTTGTTTCATTATTACTTTATCCATTTTCATGCTTTCATTATAAAAAATAGCATACTTAAGTAAACACAACATATAAATAAATATAATAGATTATGTAATTTGTATAATAAAAATGTAATCTTTTGATCAATTGTAAAATTGCTTATGACATTTTACAATATAAGATTATATTTAAAAACAAAAAAAAAAAAAAGAAAAACAACGAGTTTATTCATATAATATATAAATCTTATTGATTTAGAAGAATTTTTTTTCTTACAATGTATTTGTCTTTTACTTCACAGGTTTCATTTGCCATAATCCATCATTTAAGTAATGATAATTTTCGATTCCTACTCCTTTATTTACTTTGGCTCTGTAAATTATAATTTAATATAAAAATGATGAATAAGGTAAAAAAATGTTTAAAAATTAAATCATAACTTACATATCTTTTGTTGATAGAGTAGTTACTCCTACAGCTAAAGCATGTTGTTTTCCTTCTGCCATAACTGCCTAGTTGTTTATTAAGGTTCAAGATTTTAATATTTTATAAATAAAACTATCAAATTAATACCAATATATAAAAAAAAAAGTAAAAAATTATGAAACAAACAAATTCTTACAATTTGATCATTGCAATTTAAAGAACATAAAATACGATATTAAAATAATTAAAATAACAAAATAAATTATCATTTTCCATGCAAGGATACAACAACAGTTCCTTTTTCTACTGGAGTCATCTTTGCACCTTTAGATGTTAAACCTGGACACATAATATTTGCTCCACTGAGTACAAATCTGATTGCTCCTTTATCAACTTGTTCCATTGGTAGGAAGAATGGATCTGAAAATATTGAAAAATAATCAATAATAATAGAAAATAATACTTGTTTTTAAAATAGTCTAATGGAATACTTTAAATAGGTAACTTACATTTGTGTAATAACCTCAGAGTAGGCATCCATGGTCCTTCACGTTGTCGAAAGAATAAAAGCTCACCAGCTGCATTGACTATAATTTCTATATGATCATGACTATGATCAAAACATTGTACCTTTGTTAATACATTGCATTCATTACATTTATCAAAATAATTTAATTTGTTATTAGAAATATATTATTAACATAAATCTTACCATTTAACAATTCTGAAAGCATCTTTTTTTGGAATAATAGTATCCACATGATTTTCTAAATGAGGATACAATTCCAAAAGTTTAGATTTTATTCCTTTTTGTACCGATGATTTCAATTGTTGTATCCCTGATACACTATCCTTCTCATCAAATCTAAATAAATTTATTCCAATTAAATATAAATATAAACATATTATAAGTTAAGGAATATGAAGATAGAAAGAGAAATAGGTTATGTTTGAATATATTCATACGTACTTTTTAAACATCTTTCTTTGTTAATAAAACAAATACAATTTTCTAAATAGAAAATATCCTATTTTTCTTATTAATATTACTTATTATTATTCAATGAAAATATAATAAATATTAATTATTTTTTCTTTGATAATTTAATTTTATTTTATAAATGGAACGTTTAGAAACAATCCTCACCGTTGGTGGAGATGTCACTGCGTTACCATTTTACCAACGAAATCAAATATGTTTTAATTTAAATTTTAGAAATATTCAATTAAATTAATAATTTTATCTTTGATAAAATACTCTCATTTACAATATTAACAAAATTATGAAAATGTATGTTTTATTTATAAACAAACAATTATTTTTTTTATCTCTCAAATAAAACGTAGTACTTTTGGGAATTTTTCAAATCAATATCTAATAATAATAATAATTAATTATTGATATGTTCAATTAGACTAGAATTTGTAACAACAATTTTAAAAATCATATAAATAATTTATTTTGACAATATATTTTCTAAATAATTTCTCGAGAAATCAGATCAGTTTCATTTATGTTTCAATTTCTTTCCTTTCTTTTTTTTTCAATTAAATACTTCAATTATTTTTTATTTGAAATTAACAATATTATAATATTGCAATAAATGTTGTATCGATAAATAAACAAATGAAGATTAGCTTCTATTTGTTTCCCAGTTAACACGAAACGTTAATATGACGTAAATCGAACGTAAATCGAACGTCATATTAACGTTTTGTGTTAACTGGGTTTATTATCTCGCAATTTAATTTATTTAAATATGTAAAAAAAAAAAAAAGGAAATTTCAGATCCATTATTCTAAAACTAATAATATTTATATATATTTATACACAAATAATTAATTTATATAAAGTTTTGGGCAGTTAATTATGTAGTAGTTGATGCACCAACCAAAATCCTTCGATTATTTTTCGAAGGATTTATTTTTTGCTCAATTGGTCGAAGTGCATACAAAATTCACAAAAAAATATTTAATTATCGATACGCTTATATTTAACTACGAAATCTAATTCTCTTTTAAATCAATAATATATATAAATATATACGTACATAGAAAAAAAAAGGAAATAAAATATAATATATCTAAGATAAAATTCAGTGCATGTTGTCCTTAGTTTGTGCAATATTAAAAATAACTTATTATAAATGTGTGCATAATAGTTTCCATAAAAATAAAAATAGTCTAACACCAATTAGACGATTTTTAGAACCTTTAGGACACATCCTCGAATTTATACAATTTTTCTTGTGCACGGTTTTCTAAGGAACTGTGTAAAATAAAGTAGGGTGTATATGATTGAACAAAAAATAAAAAACGGAGGGTAGATTATAAATTCGTACGATTATGTATGTGTGTGAGTGTGTGTGTATTGGTAGATGAGTATAATATAAAAATAATAATTTAAAAGGAGAGAGAGAGAGAGAGAGAGAGAGAGAGATCCTTTAACTGGTGGTGTTTGGGGATGGAACACAGGAGTTGTGAACGGTGATATTCAAATTTAATGTAGAATATCTTGGTACTTCGCTCATTAAAGTTGCTTGTTCATAAGTAGGTGGTTGATCATTCCATCCTAATGATTTTAAATATCTTCTTTCTTGTCTTCTTTTATCCAGTGCACGTAAAGCGATAACCATTGGTCCAATAACGAGCATCGCAGCACCAACAGCAACCATTGCAATGGCGGCGGCAGCTCCTCCACTCATTCGTTTACGTAATTTTTTATCGTTCCTCGAATTGGTTACGTTATTAGAATCATTGATTTTTTCTAAATCAACAGTGGTATTTTTGTAATCTTGAATTTTATTGGATAATGATGAATCATTGATATTAATGCTTGTATTCATCTTATTTAAATTAATTGCATCCTTTTCGTTTTCTTCAAGTTCTTGTTTTTTATTATTTTCTTTAGATTCTTTCCTAAACCAATTCATGTCAGATATTTTATCATTCATATTTTCATAATACTTTTCATTTATATTCGAATGTTTGCTCGAATGTCTTTCCAATATATTATCATTTGATTTTTCTTGATACGATGATGACTTTAATAAATTCTTCGATGAATATTCTTTTGAGTTTGTATTAAAACTAGATAAATCTTCTTGATAGGTTGTTCTTTTTATTTTTTCATTTAAATATTTCATCGTTGTATTGTTTGTTTCCTAAGAAAGGGAAATCACGATGAAATAATACGAATATCGAGATATTTTGTTTATTTAATTTATTCTTATTTTTGATAACGTTTAAACCGTTTCACTGTTGAAATTTTAGTAACACGATCTGGTGGAATGCATTTCTGCCGTGTTGTTGTATTCGTAAAATTTACGAATTTGATTTAAATATTTATTTTTTATATTATTCAGTATTAATTGCACTCCACCGGGACTCGATCCCAAGATTTTTTGAAACGATAACAAATTTCCATACGAGTGTTTTATACCCTGAGCTATCGATCCTAAACTTGAAATTAATACTCAAATTGATAATTACTTTATTCAATTATAAAAAAATATAACTTTTGTTAAAAAATAGTGTCACTTAATTTTTGAATACTTAAACTTTACGAGTACATTATTATTAAAATAAAGAATTATATTAAATGAAATTAATATTTAAAAAAAAAATACTGTAAATTATTAAATGTTAAACCGTGAAGTCGAAGAACAAGAAAACAGACTGTCTTAACCAATTAGAGAAGGTCTATTAACACGCAAGTTGCGAATTATCGCGAATGATCTTACGTCACTTTTACTGTCAGATATTTTTTGTCTAATTTCATCTACTAAAATTCTATACCTGAGTGTTGCTATTAGTCTCTACCATGGATTGATTTCGTAAGGAGGTTACACCTTTTTGAAGAAGAACTATGCCAACTGAGATCCAAGCTGTGAACTGTAGAACAATCACTAACTTTGAGGCCCAGTTGTCCGATCTCGAATATAATGGCATTTTGATGTTTTCACGAACCAAATTGTATACAGTTTTGCACCGTTGATTTCACTATATATGAGACAAAGAGAGATAGAAAAAAAAAGAAAGGAAAAAGACAGAAAATAATAATCTTTTTAAACAGCGTTTCTCAATCTATTAACAGGAACCCTAATATTAAAATACTAAAGGATAATGATTAATATTTAAATAATATTTTTCAAGTATCAGAAAATTCAATACACGTTTGAGAAGAGAATTTCACTTCTTACGAAAATCATCAAAATTGGATCGATTTATGGATTGCATTCCAAGGTCAAAGCATTCTTCCGACAGAGTATTCTACCCGCAAGATGGGCAAGTATTTTAATTAATCTATTATTTTATTTTTATTACAAATAAATCGGTTTTGGTCTCTCAAAAAAATGCTACGAATTAATTCCAACAATTAATAATAGCTTTATAAGATTTTACGAAACTTATTACACGAATTTATTAATTTACACGGTCAAAAAAGATTGAGAAACACGTTAAACCTTTGTTTTTTTTTGAATAATAAAATAATATGTGCAAATGTTAAAGCCAACCCATAAAAAAAATATCGAAAAGAAATCATGCAATTATTATTATTATTCATATATTTGTCTACCAAATGTGCAGTTTTGCTAAATGAAACATTTGTGCTTTAGGAATGAACGAAGTATTATTAAAATTAGTGAATTTAATTAAGGGGACGTGATATAAAATAAAATCTGGTTAATTACTACAAAATTAAATATAATATTTATTTTATTTTCTTTATTAAATAATTACCAAATAGAGATAATAATTGTTAGAAAGACATACAACAAAATGAATATTTGTTTTAAATTAAAATCTTAATGAAATCAAGGACATAACATTCCGTTCCGCTATCGGAATGGTGATACTTACTTACATTGATCAACAATTTCAATCAGCCGTAGAAATACTGTTTGTAGTCAATTTAATATCCAAAATTAAATTAATTTGTATTGTTCGGGAAATATTATAAAAACCATGTATACATAAAGTATATAAATTACATATATCAAACACGCAAACTCTTTGACCGTTTAATGAACGTGTAATAAATGAAAGAACAAAAAAAAAAATATCGCTTAACGTGCATAAAATAAACGATTAAGTAAATCTCTTTTTTTCTTGTATATATATATTTTTTTTTTTTTAAATAATTAATTAAACACTGATTATTTACACTGTATAATCTAGTAGATATAATATAAAACCGTCACCGATATTCGTATAAATATATTAGTGACAATATTGACTAAGGAAACAGAGACATCGTCCTGTTAACGATGTTTTGCTACCGTTACTTTCTCTTATCGTTAGAGCTCTGAACGTCAACGTGGTAGAAACGTGCACAAGTGAACAAATAAATCTTTGGACGATCATACGTCATATATTACCTACATACATAAATGCACACACACACGCACATATATATTAACATATATACATACATAATTATATCATACATACATGCATGCATACGTAACCGAACACGTTAGGCACGATCAGATGTTCATCCATGAGATACATTGCCGAATACCTCTTGGTGTAGGACCTAACGTACGCAATACATTATGCGATATGATGATTTAACACTACAATTTTATAATAAATATCTTAAGGAATTAAATCAAAGGATATTATATTTCTTTATAGTTGTAGTTTAACGATAAAAACTACTACAACGTAATGTAAACCCGAAGCAAATGTGATGCTACTGCGTATGAATCATTGGCCCTGGCCGTGCATGATTAAAAGAGACTCCTCACTGGTCTCTCCCACCCGCTCCTCCCCTCTCCCCCGACTAATATTATAATCTTCAGTATCATTTTTATCATTGTCTTTTTTATTATCTTTGTCATTATTGTTATTAAAAATTATTATTATTGTTATTATTATTAGTTTTCTTCCTCTTTGGAAGAGTTGTAAATCATTTTTACGCGAATTCGCTTATTGTTAAAACTAAAACTTAGACCTTGACGAGACATTGGTTTTCAATTATGTAATTTCTATTTATAAACTCACAATAGGAATATAAGCCACGAAATAAACCGGTTTTTGAATCTACCGGTTTCTTCTATCGTTTTAAGATTGATAGCTTATTTGAATAAAATATTATCATTATTCGAAACTTAAATATTCATTTAATGATCTTTAGTTTGATTAAGGATTGTATTAAGTATATTTTTAATTTTAAATAATGATTAAGCGAATTTTATTATTACTTTGTTAGATTTATTCGTTTTATGTTCTATTATTAACTCTAACATCATAATAAGATATTTATATATTCTTAAAAGAATAAAATCTAAATGTAATAGTAAAATTTCATAATATTATTGTATTTATTTAAATATTCAAATAAATATAACATTAACAAGTGTTACATTTAAATATATCTTGAAATATCGAATATAATATTATCGTCCAATAATTATATTTTTAAATAAAACAATACAAAAATCTTGTCTATGATTGGAGGAACAAGCAACCAATCTTGATCTTGCATTTTGAACGCTCGATCAATCAGGTATCGCGAAATGACATTTGAAGTACTGGACAAAGCTAGTATCATCCAATGAAATAAAAGCGGTTGATACCAGTCCATTAGAAACGTTTGAACAGAGAGAACGTTCGAAGCGCCACCAGGACGGATAATGGCGAGCGGAATAAGCATAAGTCATAAAGACGCGTGTGTTAGTTGTGTCGGTGGTGGTGTTAACCCATGATCAGAGGGGAATGAGTGCGAGGAGAGAGAGAACGATCGATCTTGTGCTATTAGTCAACGAACGCTATCGTTCAGTGGAAACGGGGGCTCCAGTTATGCGATTTTTCCTGGATCTATAATAAAAGACAAAAAAAAGGATCTGCATGTAAAAAAGAATTTATCCTGGGGATCGCGATTCCACGTTGAGAATTCGCGTTCTTCGGTGCTCGGGTTTAAATAAAAAAAAAAAGATAAACTGTTCGTGTGTGTATAATAAGTCGTCCTATTAAAAGAGTTGGTAGAGATTAACTCGTGTAGACGACTTTCTGTGGTGTGTGAGGAAAAAACTGGAAAGGAAAGCGGAAACATAAGAAAAAGAAAAAGAAGAAGAAGAAGAAGAAGTTGAGACAGCGGAAGAACGGAAGTATTGGCCGGTTTAACGGCGGTGGTAAAGATTATATTGGTTTGGGCGGAGGATAAGCGAGAGGAAGGGAAAAGGAAAGTTAAGTAAAGAAGGGCTTGGCTACCGTTAGTTTCATCGCTTTCGAGGAGTATCGCCCCGACGGGGAAGCTATCCGCCGAACGGAAGGACCCGTTCATTCGTTTTTTCACTCTCTCCCTCTTTCTTTCTCAGTCCCTCCCTCCTTCCCTCCTAAGAAGGCGGTTTTACAGCTACGGCACGTTAAAGGAGCTCCTGCTGAACGAGTACCGGCAGTATCGGATAATACACCTACGACGTGTTGTACAGTTTTGTGTGTTTACTTCTGTGTACAGGTAAGTGAATAATATTTCATATTATTAACCACACTGACATACAACACACAAATTGAGAAATAGTAGAACAAAATCATCATCAGCATCATCATAGTTGTCGTAGTAGTTGTTTTGTGCTTCTTCCGTACCGACCAAGTGTGTTTTACGAGAAATTACGTAGTGTGACGAACGAGAGGGGTGTGTCATGTCAAATCCGGTTCAGCAGCACCGATCAACATCATCAGAGAGCGGTTCGTACCACCTCCATTTCTCTACCTTCTCCTCTCCTCTCCTCCCTCCTCCTCCTACTCCACCTCTTTCACCTCAACCACCCACCCCTCTACCCCATTTACTACTACGATGATTGGGGTCTTGTTCTTTCGCGTTTAATACCGCAATTTGTATCTTTTACTATCCTACTGTATATATATATCATATTACTATACTAGGTTTCTTCTGTCCTAATTTGTAGAGGTTATATTATCCAGTTATTATAATAAAAAAAATGATAAAAATGGATCTTCTAGTTATAGAAATAGAAATAGGAGTAGAATATATATAGTCAAAGTTAGAGAGAAACAGATCAGAATGATATTTTAAATAACGAATAACGTTTGTCCTTATTCCTATTAGACAGATGAAAACGATACTCCATTCAGTATTATTTTTCTTTTACATTTTTTTCAACATTTTTTTTCTTTCCTCCTTTTCCACCACTTTATCCGTTTTCCTGCCATTACGAAGAGGAGCGTATCGAGTTCGAAGCGTCTCGTAACCCTCCTCCTACCCTCTCTTATCCTCCTTCACCCCTCTTACCCTTCTACACCACCTCTTCTTCCTACTCCTCTTTCTCTACCATCAACCATACACGCACACTCTGTTAAAGTAGTTCCTCATCCCGTTCAATCTTTACCCAGCATCCGTAATAAACTCTTTGATATGTTGTTTTTAGCTGAAAAGTCATCTTTTTTTTATTTACTATAATGAAAGTTTAAGATCAATATTCTTTTTTTGGGATATAAAAATTGGTTTTGATAGATTTAACATTCGTTTGATTTATTAAATCATCTTTCGTTTCCTTATAAATATTTAAAGATCACATTAAAAAATAATTAGTAAATAGTTATCTTAACGTGTGTATATTTTTATCTAATATGTTAATTCAAAAATAATTACTTTTTTATTGGTCGTATTTCATTGGTCAATATCACAATAAGAATAACCAATCAAAATCAACGTCAATATCACAGTAATATATAATAATTATTATTATATGTGTTAGATATAATTATTATATGTGTTAGAGTAAACATTATTATAAAGGTTATATATTATTTAATAAGATATTTAATTATACAATTAAATCATTGAATTAAAATTACAATGAAATATATATTTCATTGTAAAAAAAAAATAGTTTCAAATTGAATGTAACAACATCATAATGAAATATTAAGTTGACTATCTTGATCATATATCAAGTATCTATAAACAAAGATAAGATCAAATTGCATAGTATATCTTGACAGATTCGATTCTATTTATTTAATCGTTGTCTTATAACGTGTTTTAATATAAAATCTTATGTTAGAAGAGTTATAATGTAGAACGTAGACAACGATTTCTCTCATACTCAAATATAATGGTGATTATTGTTTTGAAAGTTTGTAATATTTCCCGGTCATTGTCCGATATCTGTCTGTCTGTCTGTCTGTCTGCTTGTCTGTCTCTCTTTTTCTATCTTTCATTCTATCTTTTTTTTTTCTTTCTCTTGTGTAATCAAACAAGTATTGGAGAAAGCAAAGAAACTTTAATGTCACATGTGAAAGATCATGCTTCCAACTATTGTCGATTAAACGATACATAATACACAATACTGTATATAAATAAATATATACATATGTATAATGTGTATCGATTAATTGTATATGTATTAGGTTGTCCCATAAGTTACTTCATTATTTTTCAATATAAAATATTCTTTTAGTATTGTATTTGATATTATTTTACTTAACAATATACAATTTTATTCCTATTACCTTTCTTCATAATATTATGATATTTAATATTAATAAAGTAATATAAAATATGAAGTATAAATAGTTAATTAAGAAAAAGGAAAAAACTTATGGGACAACTCTAATATTACACAATCATCACATATGCATTCTACTACTGTTAATTAAAAATAATTCATATTTTGTTTGTATTTATTTACTTTAAATAAGATATAATAAAAATACAATATCATTTATTTTATAAATCAAATGATTGAATAATTCTAAAGTATGTTTCTTATAAGAATTATTCAAATACTTTGTAAGAAACTTCATTATTTTAAATTAACAGTATTAGTATAAATACTCCTAAGACTCACTGTGTATATATTTGTTTAATATAAAATACTTTATACAATATTTTATGCACTAAAACAATTTATACATACATTTTACAATCCTACATTACACAAATAAGAGAATAGGTATAAAAGTTTTGAGTTTAACATACAGAAACAAATTTTCTTTAGTTTAGATACAAAACTTTTCAATCAATTAACGAATATATAAAATACAGGAATATATAAGAACATACAACATATATTATATTAATAATAATAATAATAATATATTTATATGTATCTATGAGTGTGACCATAGTCAGTTGTTGGCTCGTTGCAATCATTGAGGCCACGTCATGCGTGTAAAGCCGCATATCCAATATGCAGGAACATGAGACGTGTCGTCATCGACTGTATTAGTAACACACACACACACATACACACACATACACACACATATTATTAAATTATATTTATATATATACATGTAACTTCTC
The DNA here is from genome assembly GCA_023678845.1 of Mischocyttarus mexicanus. Lineage (NCBI taxonomy): Eukaryota > Metazoa > Arthropoda > Insecta > Hymenoptera > Vespidae > Mischocyttarus > Mischocyttarus mexicanus. The sequence goes on along the minus strand of JACGTP010000111.1, from coordinate 66,149 downwards.
TCTCGTTATTATGACAGTAAGATAAAATGAATTTTAGATTATTTGAATAGAACCTTTAATAAATACTATAAAGATTCTATATACTATAATATTACTTTAGTATTATTCTGTACACGAAGAACAATAGTTAGATTATTGGACTCGTCCATGTTCCTCTTTCTGTGTCAGGAAGATGACCACCCATTGGGTGCAAGTAGTAAAAAGATGTGTAACAAAGAAAAGGAAATGTCTGTACTGTGAAGATTAGAGAAGTTGTTGAGGTAGAAGGGAACAGGAGGGGGGTGCAATCTAAACGTAGGTGTTACAATTTAAACCACTTATTTTTTTGTTCATACTACCATAAAAAATAATTTCATTCCTCGTTTAGCTTCGTTTATTTTATAGCTTCTATTTAAATGAGATTTTCAAGGACAATAATTATTAGTTTATGGATGAAATTCTATTCAATTAAAAAATCATTAATACTATGTGATTGCTTTTAGTATTATTGATGTTTATTTATGGAATAGTAAATTCACAGAATATTATTTTCTTGGATAAAGAAGATGAAACTTTTTGATGACTTTTGGCTGAATATAAACTAAATGTTATTTTGTGCAATAACATTTATATTAATTTTCAAAAATGAATAATCTTGAAAATATGTTCCTGGTGTATAAGAATTTGGAAACATTGCATTACTTTACGTAATGTATTTTATAAATATATTTAATATTAAAAATAATAATACTGAAAGAAAATTAATAAAAAAAAAACTAAGGATTACAAATATTTCTGTGACTTACTGTATATATATATATATATATATATTTAGTTTAGTGATAAAAATATTATATATCTATTTTGTAAGATATGATTGAACTCTAACAAATCGTCCAATCAACGATCGTCATTGGAACTCTAGGGCGTGTCACGTTCGTTCATTGGTGTGTACGTTCTTGGACGTTAGTATTTTTTTAATTAAATGATCTTTTCATATGATTGTATTTAACTACGTTCATGAACATGGTAATTATAGTTGAATGTTAGGAAAAAAAAGAAATGTAAGGAAAACTATGTAAAAAGGACAATGCACTGGAGGTACACATACATAAACACACATACATAAACACACATACATAGATACATATATATACATAAAGTTGTGTTTTAATAGAGAGATATATATATTGTGTAGAAAAACACGATGTAGTATTTTTAATTATGACGTGAGTCAGTTATCTACGTTCATCGCCATTGCGATAGGTCAAAGCCATTTACCTGAGTTACGTGTTGTAACGTTATATTGTGTTACATTACAAAACTATGAGTTGTAGAAAAATCAAGAAATTATAGAAACAATCACCGTTAGGAATTTCTTTATTCAAATATAATCTCATTAGGCATTGAAATTAATTCATAGTAGTATTTAACAAAAATACTGTCTACCACTTGCCATTACTTTCCCCCATCATTTGGGCAAGAGATGGATACCCCATTGAAATAACGCTTCCACCTTGGAAGTAATCCATAAATCAGCCTAATTTTGACAATCTTTGTAAGAAATTAAATTCTTAATCCAGTTTCATCACCAGTAACAATCCAATGTAAAAAATACTTGTTCTTTTATGCCATTGAAGGAATAGTAATTCACAAGTCAAGAAACACTTTTCAATATCTCTCAGTTTTAATTCATAACAGTTGATTTATGATAAATTTGTTTCTGAAGGTAAAAACAGAATATTGTAATCCCCATGAAATTCTTGTAAAAAGCTAAGAATTAATTCCAACACCTAATATATGTAATACTTAAAGTTGAATTAGGATTCTCTGTATCATCGGTTCTCGTTACGCTTGCTAAACCGGAAATGACGCATCTCTGTAATTAGGCACGATATATGTGTATAATAACTATCGTCGTGTTACGTTCTTGCAAGAGACGAAATAAAAAGGGGCCTTTAATGTTCGTAATTAATTGAACTATAGTTATGATGGTACAGAGTTTATCAATCAGTGATCTTTCAAATTTAACTTATTTTTATTAGAAATCAAATACTAATATTTATTTCTATTGAATTTTATTGAATAAAATTCAATAATTGGGTCAACTTCTTTGAGACCACTTTTATTACAAAAAACTATCTTCATTGGAGTTTTTAGAAAATTATTTGCTTGTTTATTTTACTTTGTATACCAAATTTAATCTCAAGTATAAATTTAGAGAATTGATAGAACATGTGTTATAAAATAAATGAAATCTATGCCAATTACTTGTCTTATACACACATGTATCTTAAAGTGTTAATGAATTATTTAAAATCAAATGAATTTAAGTATTTTTTTCTCTTTGAGCAAACATCTCGTCTAAAGAATAAAACGTTCAGTCATTTAGAGTGATCAACGAATTACAAATTATTTATAGTTCGGTGAATAGTAGAACGTGGTCTAAATTCCAGTAATAGTCGTAACGTAATAGTCTTTTCAATATAACTGATAGTAGTTCTTATTATATACTTTCTTTTTCTTCTATTTATCTTCTTCAATAAACAATTTTCTCTTTCAAGGAAGATATTTCATAAATGATCGATCCTGTTTCGTTTTAATCTTCAAATAAAATTACACGTGCTTGAAAATTTAATTCAATGTTAATCTATTTCTATACTTGTGGTATTATAATATTGTGGTACGATAAGTATATTATTATTTTATTAGAAATAAAAAGAATAAAATATTCACTGTGATATATTAATTAAATAATATATAATATATTTTACTTTATTTATTTATTTGTCTTAGGTCGTAGCATCGAATACATAAAATAAAAAATGGCAGATACAAGTCAGCAAGAACTTTCAGAACCTCATACAAATGGGGCAATGGATGGGCTTACAGAGGAAGAAAAAAGTAAAATAAGGCCTGCAGATATTGATGCTGTAAATAATACTTTCTAATTATATTTATTATTACACTTGAATTATTAATTTGGTCTTAATTGAAAAGATTCTGATCAAATTCTCATCTGTAATGTTAACTTGATTTTTTTTTTTCTAGGATATGAGAGAAATGGAAAGAAGAAAGAGAGTAGAAATGATGATGAATTCTCGATTATTCAGGGAAGAATTGGAACGTATAATTGAAACTCAAATGAAAGACGGAGCTGGACCATCGGGTCTTTTGCAACAGATCTCAGATATGATGGGTGCACAAGGAGCACGTTTCAATGGAAATGTATTTAAAAGTAAGTCTTTCTAACTAACACAAATATATTTTATTTAATCTAAATAATCTATGTTAAAAATATTATTCAATTAAATTTTGTATATAAATTTAAGATTCCAATTGTGTGGTGCCTATCAATGATATTCGTGGTGTTGAGAGTATGGGTTATGCAAAAGGTGAAAAATTATTGCGTTGTAAACTTGCTGCAGTATTTAGATTACTTGATTTATACGGATGGACACAGAATGTAGGTGGTCAAATGACTGCTCGATTAAATCAAGATCAAGAACATTTTTTGGTTAATCCTTTTGGATTACTCTATCATGAAATAACGGCTTCTAGTTTGATTAAGGTTGATATGCAAGGTTCTGTTGTTGAACAAGGTACAACTAATTTTGGTATACACCTTACTGGATTCCAATTACATTCAACAATACATGCTGCTAGACCTGATATTAAATGTATCGTTCATATTTCTACTCCGTCCGTTACTGCTGTAAGTTATTTCAAATAAATATTTGTTTTCTTTACAAATACTAGGATTATGTTTTATTATTATTGTTATTTTTCTTGACAGATTTCTTCCCTAAAGTGTGGTTTACTGCCAATTGGACAAGAAAGTATAGTTATTGGTGAAGTAAGTACTCATCATTATGTTGGTGGAATGCTTGACCCAGAAGAAAGAGAGAAAATTACTAGAAATCTTGGTCCTATAAATAAAGTAATGCTATTAACTAATCGCGGTGCTTTATGTTGCGGTGAAACAGTCGAAGAAGCATTTTACAATGTATACAATACTGTATTGGCCTGTGAAACGCAATTAAAATTAATGCCAGCTGGTCTAGATAATTTAAATCTCATTTCGGAAGAATCGAAGAAAACTATTTTTGAAGCATCAAGAAAACCTCCAATTCCTCAACAACATATTACAGCACCAGAGTCAACAGTAATTACAGAAAAATTAGAAAAACGTTGGAGAATAGGTGGAACTGAATTTGAAGCACTTATGAGGATGCTTGATAATGCTGTAAGTCTTTTATTTTTATTATTATATACCTTCTCTTTCTGTTTTATTTATTTATACTTTGTCTTCGTAGGGTTTTCGCACAGGTTACATTTATAGAAACCCACTTGTAAAAGGAGAACCTCCAAAACCACGAAACGATGTGGAGGTACCACCAGCAGTTTCATCTTTGGGATATCTGCTCGAAGAAGAAGAATTGTATAAGCAGGGGTAAATAATTAACTTGTTTATTTTAATTATTACATATTTTTAACCCATTTCCATCCATGTTAATTAATATAATTTGAATTGAATATGTTTTACCCTTGAAACCATTTAATTTATATTAAAACTAATTTCTCTTATTAATTATAATTTTTATTTTTATTTGTTTTATGTAGACTTTGGAAAGGTGGTCGTAAAGGTACGGATAGGTCACGCTGGTTAAATTCACCGAATGTTTATCAAAAAGTGGAGATATTGGAAACTGGTACTCCTGATCCGAAGAAGATTACAAAGGTAGAAGTTATTACTTTTGAAAATAAAAATGAATAAACATTGAAATTAATTAAATAATATTTTAAAATGCCATACACACATATATACACACGCATATAAAAATTAAAACAAAAAGAAATTCTTTAAAAGTGGAGATTAAAACTCATCATTTTGATAGTTGAATTAAAATTTGTGTTCACAGATCTTTGTAAAGATCATATATGTGTTATATAAAATGTATCCGCGAGTTTGCGGAAGGTACGTAGGGAATATAATACTCGCCAAAATATTCCTATATAATTGTAGAATAATAATTCACATTAATTAATACTCCCAATACTTTTTTTTTCATAAACCACTGAGTAAAACTAGTTGGAGTAAAAGTTTATACTATCTCATTGCATTTAATGAAGAATTCTAAATTATTATATTCTTCTTTTTAATATGTTTTTATGCATTCCATTAATGCATCATTCCATTATCATCAATATGATGCATTGAATATTTCTAATATAGCTTTGAATATTATATTTACCCATCTTATACATCACGTATGCTTAACATTGTTATTAAAGCAAATGAAAAGTCATTTTAAACAGTTGATGAATTAATATATATACAGTAAAATATCATATCTTATATTAAATATATGTTAATGGATGTATCTTGTGAAATTTTATATCGTTATACATGGGAGATCTAATAAAAAAAAAAAAGGATCAACCTTTTGCATATAAATATATATAAATATAATATTTAAAATGACTTCAGAAGACATTGTCACATTTTAGAATGATGCACCATCGTTTATTTCCTTGTTTATTATTTACATTAATATTTACATAAATAATATATTTTTTTTTCCATTATGATTTGATTCAACTACGATAATTAATCCAAGTATCCAAAAAAAATTTGCAATTTTAATATATATTATTAATTTAAATATTTATTTATCTATGTAATTTGTATGTACTTTGTTAAAGAAAGAAAAATTAGGGATAAAATCAGGTATATCTGAAGAAAATATTGTTACCAATGAATAAAATGTGAAATATATAATATTTGAATAATTATAAATATATGTAAGTGTATATTTAATATACATATACATACAATATACAATACATACATACAAAAACCATATATACATAGGATTGTGCGTCATTTTGTCTTCTGTAGCATATATATTCATGACTCGAATAAAGTTTAATCCGTTGTCTAATATGTCTCAATAATATTTTAACTATTAGAAATATATAATAAATCAGTAATAATTCAAGAATGATGGTACGTGTGCACGGGTGGTGTGATGTGTACAATTTCAGATATATTCATGAAAATTTATTCAATTAGACGGGGTAGTCATAATTTGATGTCATTTGCACGTTAATTAGTATGCATTTGTTTGGTTTATTTAATATTTTTTTTTTGGATACATCATGTGTATGTTGTATAGAAATTAATAGAATTCATCGGATTGAAACCTGTATGAATGTGTGCCTGCTGGTCGGTCGTGTCTTCGAATTCTCCATGACCTCGGTAAACATCCACTGCATTTACAAAACCAGGTGAAATGACCCTTTTAAGTATTTAATACAATTGAAATTTATTTTGTAGTAATATTTATCATATATTAAACAAAATTAAATATATTTTATATTAAAAAATATCTAAAATCAATGCCCAGAATAATAAGAGTAATATTATATTAAAATTTAAATGAAAAATATGCAACGCAGGCACACATTACATGCAGTACTTAAAATTTTCACTACCCAACCGTGTATGTATCATTTATTGGTAAATGATAATAATTGATAAAATATATCAAAGGGGGTCAACTTTAATACTCTGGTTTTGTGTGCAGTGGGTGTCCGATGGATCTCCGACCCATAGCAGTACTCCAGTGAAGATTGATGGTGCTCTCCAGTTTGTACCTAAAAACACTAATCCAAAAGAATTCAAACAAATTCAACAACAGGTAAGTAAATTTATATTTTATACAATTAAAACTTAATAAATTTAATTAATACTGGTAGAGAATAAATATTACTGAAATTATTATTAATTATTTAGAAAGAGAGATATATATTATTATTAATATAACAAAAACACACAATAAATTTGTTACTTTATTAGATAAAAGACTATCGTAGAGCAGATAAAATATCAGCTGGGCCACAATCGCACATATTGGAAGGTGTAACGTGGGAAGAAGCGAAAAAAATGCAGGTACGAATTTAATATATTATCTAAACATAGTTTTTTTTATTTTTTATTAATCTTTTAATTATTTTTAAGGATGCTACGATTAGTGGTACTGGAGAACAAGTTGTACTTGTAGGAGCAGCTAGTAAGGGTATCATACAAAGAGGGTTTCAACATAATGCAATGGTTTACAAGACACCTTATGCCAAAAATCCATTTGATGCTATTACAGATCAAGAATTAGATCAATATAAAAAGGAAGTAGAACGCAAACAGAAAGGTGATCCTTGTAAGCACTGAATATTTTTATTTTTACAACAAATATATATTTTCATTGATTTATTTAATTATTGAATCTGTTATTAATTAGATGACGAATCACAATCAGAATCTGAGGCATTGTCTTCATTTAACATCAGTCGCGCTACACACGAATCCAGCACTGCCAAGAGCCCCATTCAGTCACCAGTTTCTGTTACCTCCGAGACCGAGGAAGAGAGTAGAGATGGTAAGAAAATCTATTAAGTATCCTCTTTAATAAACTTCTACCTATGAATCATTTAATATTCTATTTTTTACTAATATTCAATTAAATATATTCAACATACACACACACACACACACACATACACAATTGTCACGATTGGAGTTTAGATTTTTCTGAAACCCTTAAATGATATGCCTAAACAATTTTGTGTCAACAGAACCTCGAGTTTTACGGATAGAAACGAAACAAGTGCCTGCACCCAGTCAACCAGAAGTTGTTTTAAGTGACGGTGAGTAGATTTGAAATATTATTCATTTAGAAAGAAAGGTTTGTTTAGAAGATTGAAATGCAAAAGTAGTTTATAGCAGTCTTTTGAGAGTTTTTGAAATGTTAGCATGTTCATAAGTTGCATAAATATTTTCTATAATTTAACGTTTAGATATTTGTCATATTTTTCCTATTAAATAATTAATTCTTGTATGGTACCAAAAATATTCTCTCTCGCATGTATTTTTTTATCCCCTATTTGACATATGCATGTAATCGTTTATTCTTGATACAGCATATGCAACTACAGAGTTCCTCAATGAAATGAGACGTGCTGCAATTGAAGCAGAAAGTGATATTAGCAGGCAAGGTAAGTAATTTGTTTCTTTAGTTAAAAGATGAGAGGTTGAAGGTGAAAGAAGTGTGTTGTACCAGATAAAGCATGATCGCATCTTTGTGTATAACTGTTACACCACACATATAAACACCAGAATAAAACTGTATATGCTTTTGTTATTCCTATTCAATTTGTTTCCATTTTTAACAAAGGTGAAAGGAATCTTTATGATCGCTAACGCTTACACCATACATGTTGATATTTGTTATATGAATTTTAACAATATCATCCATCCTTACATATCCAACAATTTATGACTCCACAAATCCGCATACTTTGGTCAATCGTTTTATTTTTTTTTATATATTACCTTTATTTTATTAATAATTTAATAATTATAGGTTTATATGTGATTATATTTTCTAGTTAATGTTGTCCTGATTGTCATACTTTTCCCTGTTTTTTATTTCTTATTATTTATTGTAGTTGAGGGAATCGTGATTTAGTATTAGGGTCGGTCATAATACACAGGTTGATAAAAAAAAAAACTGTTTATATAAGTCTCTAAAGTGTTATTGTCTATTTTATAATTGAGAGTGTAGTAGGTAGGTGTGAGCGATCCGTGATCATAACGAGATCAATCGTACTACTCTCTTAAAACGAATGTAGATTGACGTTAAAAGAAAAAGAATGTGTTAGAAACTGAGGTACGTTTGTCTTTGGGCAATCTAATTTTACAGATTATACTCTATCAAGAGGTTGTTGCGGCAGTGAAAGCAGTGGTGGTAGTATTCATTCAAGTTGGCGATCTCCTGAGCTCCATGATAATCTACAATTACAGGTCGTTCGTAGTTTTGTCGTCGCAGAACGTATGAAACCTGCTTTTATTGAATGTTCATGGGATACCACTATATGCAAGAAACCTGTTAAGAAAATAAATGATGATTACAAGTACTATGATAAAAAAGTCACAGATAATCATTACAACAGAGAAACACGATTTTTGAAAAATTATAGAACTCGAATAGAAGCGAGACGTGAATTTTTTGAAAATTATGAAAAGAGAATGTTGAATGACAACTTTTATGGAGTTCAAGGAAAATATTCTTTTAAACATTTTCAAAATAAATATTCTAATAATGTTATTAATAATCCAAATCAACTTGTATCTTATCAAAATCATAATGACAAGACAAGAAACAATGATTCAGTAGAGAAAATATACAACTCTTCAAGGTATCAAGATTCTAATGATCATCAAGATAAGTCTTCTAAGGAGAATGACCATGAAAAAGATATCGATGAAAGTTCTTTTTGTGAGAATAATTTCTGGGAAGATGATGATTGCCATTGTTTATCATCGATTTCTAAAAATAACAATCAAGAAGAATTATATAATTGTAATCGTCGAGGTAGTTTAGGTGATGTCATTAATTGTATCAATGATAAAATTTTACCATCTCGTGCAAGTTTGAATGCTTTGCCAGTAACAGAAGCATCAGATAAATATAATTTAGATTCCACGAATATGAATTTGATTTACAGTTTGACACCGTCAAGTGAAACATTAACAGTCTGTTATGAAAATAATAATGCTGATAATATTACAAATAAATCATTTGATGTAGAGAATGAATCTAATGAATGGATGATGATAGAAGAAATTAATAATGAAAAAACTTATAGTTCTCATAATTCATCGTTAGAAAATATTTGTCAGGATGATTCAATTGATAATAATTCCATTGTTGACTTCAATGATAAATGCTCTAATAATGGATCAGATATACTAGAATTGCCAACTGGTACGATCCTTGAGTTAGAAGATTTTCTTGGGGTATCTTTTAGCGAAGAAATGAATACTAGCGTTAATCAAATATTAGCTGAATTAGATGTCAATCAAGTTTACGTTGAAGCAGCTAATATTGTTGATCAAATTATCGAAGATGTTTCTCGTTTAACATCAAATTTAAATTTACCTTCAAAAAATACAGTTCCTGTAGACAACTTTAATTTCATTGTTATTAACGAGCTTGTTCATCATGTGTTAGAAACAAATGATAATACTGAAGAGAAAATTATTGTTTCTACTCCAAAAATTAATTCAGAAATTGATAATCAAAATTGTACCAAAGAATCTATTATTTTACAAGATTTACAGAACAACAATAAATCTGTTGTTAATGATATTTCTGAAATTAATAATAATAACAATGTAATAACAACTGATTCTGGTACTTGTATTGAATGTCATTGTTCAGAAACTTTAATCAAAAATAATAACGAATCTTGTAATGTAATCGATCAAAATGAAAACAACAACACTGACGTAGATGAAAATCTAAACGTTCGGGTAATCAAAGAAAATCATTCACAAAATAACCGTCCATTGTCAGATGAAATAATTCTTGAATTTTGTTCTATAACTAATCGATCGAATCAAAATGATACGATAAAGTTAAATTTTCAAATAGAAAAATCTCAGTGCGAAGATAGGGAATATTTATTAAATAAAACATCTAAAATATCGCGTAAACGTAAACATTGCGAGGTTGAGTATGCTGATAGGGAAATGAATAGAAGTGTTTTAGGGTATGAAAGAAATTTAGAATTGTCGAATAATTTTCAGAAGAATTTTCAATATGGATTGAAGAGTATGAAACAATATTGTTTTAGTAAAGGATTGATACCAATTATTGATGATAAATCAATGATACTTAATGAAAATATAGAAACAAACGATCATTGTTTTGATCATTACAACGATCATCAGTATGAAGATTTATCACCCATAACAGAAGAAACTTCTTCAAATGAATCATTGAATGAAGAAACAAATATATTCATTGATACTTGTTCTGAATGTTTATTAAAAACATGCAACAGCAATGAGACAATGATTATTTCTTTCATAGAAAAAGAAAATATTAATATAAGTGGAGAAGAATCTAATAAATCAACAGATTATTATACTTGCAAGGATGAAAGTAGTGAATACAATACTTCAATTGAAAGACCATCTTCGTGTTCAGATAATCATTTTCAAGATACGATTGATCAAGTTTCTGTTTCTTCAGATACAACTTATGTCATTTGTAAAGATTTTGTAGGATCACCTGAGTCATCAGATTCTAATAATTGTATTATTTCTATAAACAATAAGGAAATAAGTGTAGAAGAGAAAAATGATTCTGATATTAAAGAAAATATTCAATTAGTTTTAGCAAAGTCATCATCTCCTGTTTTAGTTGAAAACAATGTTGAAGTATTCAAGAATTTTGATGATACCATCCCAAAAAGTAATTCTTTTCAAAACGATAAGTTTTGTTTACGTAAAAATGATTTGATTGGATCTAAAATGCTTCCACGGTACGAGGATTCTTCGTTATACAGATTAGTATCAGGAATGAAACTTAATATTAATTCTTTTATTAAATCTACTCAGGATGATGATCGTTCATTCTCTCCAAAGCACTGAGATTTTTCTAATCAAATATTTTATATTTTTTAATATTGTTATTATTAATTGTCTTTTTTCTTTTCTTTCTATTTGTTCAATTCATTGCATGACCAATCCTATATTTTCTTAAAATTTTATCATTTATTCATTTTTTTAAAAGACATTTTTATTTTATCAAATATCCTACACCCAGTTATTTTTCTTTCTAGGAAAAATTAATCAAAATAAGAAAAATAACTAAAAATGTGATGATAAGATTGATAAGAATTTAATAATCAAAGAAAAAAAAAAAAAGAGAATTAATTTGTTTCGTTAAGTTTTTCTAATTTTACAAATAATTGTTTCAGTATTAATGACTTATGCGTAAAGAATTGAATTTAGTTTTCTTGCACAAATGCAACTTGTATTTCTGCGATATTTGTTAATCATTTGTCGTTTATTGTTTTTTTCTAATTCAGGGATCGCAGGTCAGATCTCATTGATGTATATAAACATAAATACATTTAATTAGTTCAATGACGCGCGTGCGTCCTTGTTTTTATGATCAAAGAAAAATAAACATTTTCGATTAATCAAATAAATTTTTATTTTATTTTTCTAACTAATTTTATAATACAATTAATATTTCACGAACGAGAGACCATAAAAATCTTTCAAATGCTTGCTGAATCCATCCAACCCTGCTGTGTACTTTCAAAATGTATTCATTTTCCTACCTTTTTCATCCTTCCTTTGTAAATACGATTTAAGGAAAAAATATTTCACGAACGAGACACCACTGAAATTTGTCAAATGCTTGCTGCACTTATCCCCTCTGCAATTATTATTATTAATTTTAGTAAAAATAAATCAAGAAATCTTTGAAGTGGGTTGTAACAATGAGTCAACCACTCACAAAACTGTTTGAAGAATTTTTTTTTAGTAAGAAATGTTAACTTTCTGATACTCTATTTAGCATTAAAATAATCAATTACTTTTTTATTTTGCAACATCATATTACTTGTGTTATTCGTTTGATTGACGATGATCAAAATATTCCCTCAATGCTTGAATCAAAATGTGTGCTACACCATTCCTGTCCTTTGCACGATCCTTGATGAACCTACTTAAAGAAAGTGATCATACAATGCACGGTAACATAATCAGCTTAAAATCATCATTCACAATAAAACGTTATTCTACATATTTGTAAGGTAAGTTGCGATTATTACGGTTTGCTTAAAATTCTAATTATTAAAGTGAAAATAAATACAAATAAAATAATTGCTTTTATTTATTATTATTATTATATTAATCCTTGAAGGTCTTTTACAATGTGCAACGTGTAAAAATGTATTTTTTATTTTATTTAATGTTGATTATATTATATTAAGTTTGAATTTTTGGTAAAATTATTTATTTGTTGGCATTCATAATTCATATTGGACATTTGATGTCGTTTCAGAATTTAATTCAAAGTTTTTTTGACTTGATATTTATATTATTTATAACTTGAATTATTAATAAGTAAGATTGTTTAATAATTAAATTAATTTCAATTACAATACATTCAAGGATTAATATTTCAATTAATAATAACAATTGTTATTATTAATATTGAATTGATGAGATGCTTTTTGAATATTCTTTTTAAAAAACAATATTATTTTTATGTTACAGGAGAAAATACCGTAAATGGCGATCACTCAGACGCCCATCATAGTACATTTTCTCAAAGTAGCAAGGAGGTTCGTTGAAACAATTTTCTTCTTCTTCTTTTTTTTTTTCTATTTATTTCTATTTTCTTTTTCAAAATATTCTTTCTTGGAGAATTTCTATTATTATTTCTATTCTAAATGTGTCTAACTAATTCAATGTACGGTGAGTGTCAAAAGTATTCCTACAGGGGCAATCAATTATTTATTAATATTTTGATAATAGAAAATCTTAGCTTGGTAGAAAAAGAAATGTCAGATTTTTAGCCACAATTCAATGAGAAAAATCCAATATTTCTAAAAAAAAAAATTTGTTCATATTCAGTTGGTGGAAAAAAAATGTCGGACTTTTCCATTGAATTGTGTCTAAAAATCCGACATTTCTTTTCAACCAACTGAATATTAACAAAATTTTTATTAAAATTTATTATCTTGTACGAATACTTTTTTACACTTATTGTATTTTTAATACGTGTCCAGTGTTTAACGTTTCAATCAATGGAGAAGCATTCTGTGGTGTTGTTTGGCTTCTCTTCACTATTCTTGCTTTTAAAAAATTTCTTTTCTTCAAAACTTTGATAACAATTCATCATCATTTCTATTACAATTGGTCATTTACATGATAACACAAAGTTATTCGATGTGTCTATCGAATTGATGTATGTATTAATATCATTTCTTGCTCTTGTTTAAATCTTATCAACACATTCATACATTTTTTTTACATAAAACCGTGTTACAGGAAAATATATTTGCTTCTACCCTATTCTTTATTGTAAATAATTAATATTGAGTTTGATTAAATTGTAATCAAATATCAAACAAATCTTTCCTAATTGTTTTCTATACAAAACAGATTAATTTCAAATTGATATCAATTTTATTTGCTTAGAAAGAAATATATTAAAGAATGGGTACAAGTAACACATTGTTATTTTATATTAATAATTTAAATTAATATTAAAAATATAAATAATCCTGTAACACGTTTATTTTAATTTCATGCTTGTTATGTTCATCATAAATCATAAATCATAAATCATATGACACATTTACATTAAAAAAGAACAAAAAACAAAGAAAAATAAATGAAGTTATTGTTAGATTGCAAAAGCTTGCAAGCAGGTATCAACAGCAGCAACGTATAAGCGTAGGATCAGCAATTTTATGCAAGAGGCCACTAGTAAAATTTGGAAACTTAAACTGCTTGTTTCTCTTCTTCTTATTTTGAATTAAATTTTTTTCTTTAAATACAAAGCTCGAAGCTTTGCAACATAGGATGCCCATTCTTTTTGTTTTTTGTTTAAAATATAAAACTCGCCATTTCATTTGCCTATTTTAAATAGAGGGCTATTATGCATGACTCGAATGCAATCGAACGAGAAGGTTTAGAATCTTCAAAAAAACTCTCTTTTTTTGTTTTTAAATTTATTTACAATTTTCTATTTTTTATTTTACGATTATACATGTGTCAAATTTACTATTAAAATTTCATTGCAATTGGTTTAATTATTTTTCAATAAAAAAATCATAGTTTTGAGAACAAATGCAAAGATTCAAATAGGATTTACGATAAACATTTGATTCAAACAGCTGTAATTTTCCAACAACTTGGAATATTGGCATATTTTAAACATGTTTAGAAATTAATTTATGTAACAACAACAACGAAATTTGATAAAGGATGAATGAAAAATGTAAAAACAAGTATTGAAATGAAATTGAATGTTGAATAAAATTCATTGAGAGATTCTAAACCAATCGTCAGACGTTGCATGTGCATGCGGAAAGGTTTATGGTTACGGTTGGGACCTTCCGTGTTAAGGGTTCCATGTCGCAGGACGTGAGTGTTAGCGAGGAATCCCCGAAGAAGGAGAAAAAGAAGAAGAAGGGCCTTAGGACGCCATCGTTTCTTAAGAAGAAAAAGGAAAAGAAGAAGTCTGTCGAGGCGTAGGTAGCCATAATCGAGGTTTGTATAAAAACACTATTTTCTTTTTATTTTATTTTTAATAATAATCATTATTATTATTATTATTAAAATACTAATTTGACTGGACTAAAGTATTTTATTTTAAAACTAAGAAAAAAATCAGTTTTGTACCTTTTGTTGTTCCAGTATTTGGTGTTTATACCTCACTCAGATTAATAATAATAATAATATTGTTTTAACAAAGTATACTTTTAATTTTATTTATTCAAAATATCCCAGGACTCTTCTGGGAGGAGTATTCGTATCCTCGTCAATTTAACAAAATATTAATATTTTTTCTATAATAAATAATGTTAGAATTACATTTAACTTTTAAATAAATGGATAGATAGATTTTTTTATTAAAAACAAAAGAGTATTTTATTATAAAATAAGTAAAATTTCAAAAATAAAATATGAATTCAAGAAATGTTAGGTAATTTAAGTATGAAATTGAAATTTAATCCTTCTTTAAAATTTTAAATAATTAATTTTAAATAATTTTAATTTATTTGTTTATAACAATACTCGATAGTTGTTATTCCTCATTTTGTATTAAAAAAAAATCAATGTTTCATTTATTCGTGACGTTAAATTAAATCTAATCTACAGATTAAATCTAAAGTTCATACTTTTATTACTTGTAATATTAGTTAATATATAAATTAACGTATTTTATATTTTTTAACGATTTAACATATATGATAAAATAGGAAAATGGATAATTTATAAATGCTGAAACAGGTGAGAGAATTATAGCGCGTGGGATTGCATCGCTCTTTTAGAATTAGTTTTGAATTATTATTGCTAGTTGCATATGCATATTTAGACAAAATATCATTAATTCATTCATCTCTTAATACGCCAGTTTCAAAAAAAATAATTTAAATTAATGAATCATTTGTTAGTTTAGGAAATGTGATAGTATATCCCCAGAAATACGATTTACGTACGATTTACGTCATATTAACGTCACATTAACGTTTTGTGTTAACTGGGAAGGTATTATCATATAATTCAACTATCGTTTGAAACTTGGACATTACGATTGAAAATAAATAAAAAGAAAAAATAGAAAAATATAGAAAAGGACAGAATATTTAATAAAACCACGATTGCATTATTATAAACAAATTTTTTTAAACAATTGTCTCAGTATACTTTATATATTTAATTTTATTTAAATACAGTCAGTCAGTCATAGTGAAAATCGTACACCATTTGTTAAATATTTCATTTATTTCAAAAATTATTATTAGAATATTGAATAAGTTCTCGCTATTTGGATTCGCAAAGAAGTACTGTTATGTAACTTTAAATTTCAGTGTATGGTGTTTTAATATAGTGTTTGTTTATTGCTTCTGAAAGTGTCTATTTTTGTATGAAATAAAGTATTTTTGCATATTATTGCACTACTTTATTGGAAATAAATTTCTGCAGTTAAAGCAGACAGAATTCTTGTTGAGATTTTCAGCTACAATGCACTGTCAGATACGGGAAGCAAAGAGTGATTTCAATGCTTGGAAAAAATAATGAGGATAAAGCACGTTTTGGTGAAGAATTAGAAAAGCTGATTGATCAAAAATGCCGTGTCAGGGTTGCGTCAGGGTTTCGTCAGGATTTCGTCAGGGTTTCGTCAGGGTTTTGTGGCAGGGTTTTGTCAGGGTTGTGTGTCAGGGTTATCTCAGGGTTTTGTCAGGGTTGCGTCAGGGTTTGTCAGGGATGTGTGTCAGGGTTGTCTCAGGGTTTTGTCAGGGTTGCGTCAGGGTTGTGTCAGGTGTTCTGATATGATTTTCATATTAAAATAAATCTTACTATAATAAAACTAAAGTATAATAATCCTAATGTTGAAGATATATTGTCACTAAATATATAATTATTTATTAACAAAAATACATTATCAAAGAAGATATGAACGAATTTTCGCTATGACAGACTGTGTATAAAAATTGTCATTGAAAGATAATAAAAAAATTTATACAATTCACAATAATATACTAATTCCAATGATTTCTCTTGTATTTTCAATTTTCCAGACACTGCCACGAAGAAAAACTTACCGTTAGTACACGAAGAGAAAGAAAAAGATGAAGAAGAAGAAGCTAAGACGAAATTTTTTTTTTTCCGAGCTAAGAACGAACGTTAAAATGTTTTAACAGAAAAAAACAAAAAATGGAAGCACGGGAAATGAAAGGCACAGATGACCAATAATAAACATTATTNTAATAATAATAATAATAATAATAATAATAATAATAATAATAATAATAATAATAATAATAAATAAACAAAAACCATTAAATTAATTTTCTCTCTATTCTCTCGTCGTTTAGAAAATAATACTAAAAATAATTCTATCCTTTGTATATTTGATTTAATTTTTTCTTTTTTTTCATCTTCTTCTTCTTCTTCTTCTTCTTTCTTTTATGCTTGCGCATGCAGAACGAGCTTGTGCCTTTAACCTGTTAACCGACGACGAAGACGATTTATACTCGTCAGAAATTTTTAACGATATAAACGTATTATTAATAATAATAATTAATAATTAATAGTAATAGTAATAATAATTAATAAATAAATAAAATAAAGTAAGAAGTGTGTCGATGTATAAATCAATCGTATTTTTGTTTTGTTTTTTTCATTCCCATTAAAAAGAAAAAAAGAAAAAAAGGAAAAAAAAGAGAGTATCATTTACAAATTATTATAATTTTACATATTACGTTTACTTTTCTTTTCCTAGGTAATTTTATCTATTAACTATTTTTGTTTTTGAAATAGAATTATTTTAAGAATATAATTTTTAAATAATTTCCTATTTTATTTAAACTATAAAAGAAAGTTAATAAAAAAACATTGTAAACTCTCCGTTAATTGATGTAAATTTTCAATCGAATATACAAATTAATTAATTAAATCATGTTTAACATTTTTCTTCAAACAGATTGAAAACAGGAATTTTGATCCGATTAACAGGTTAAAGGAATCGTTTTTTTTTACATTGTCATGTAATAATTATTACAACTATTGTATCGTATACATGTAAAAGCATATTTTTCTTCAACGACGTGCGAAGAAAAAGTGTTTTTTCTGGTTTTTTTTTGCTTAACGCATATTCGTCCAGTAATTTTATTAAGCACAGTTATTCGTAAAATTCTTTTGCTCTGTTGAAATGATATGAAAACTAAAAATATAAAACAACAAAAATAGTTTGCACTATTATGCGACACAACTTTATGTGAAATCAGTTCTTTATTGGAATTGTCTCTGTTTAGTCAAAATTAGAATTGAATTTATTTAGAATTAAAAATAGGAACAAGAATCAATTGTTTTCTGTAAAATATAAATGACGAATATGTGTTAATATACAGGATGATGAAAATAACAGAATTAAATTCATCCTTAAATTGGATTGGTGGAAAAAACTTGTCGGATTTTCATATTAAATCGTAGCATAAAATCCGACATTCTTCTTTCACTAACCTAATAAATATATATTTTGTTTAAAATCTTTCAATTTCTTTACACCACAAATAAATTTCGCCAAAGACGGCCCTAGTCATTTTCATTATTCGTCTTTGTCGATGACATCTCAAGGACACCTTGTGCCGATCTTTGCACTTCTTTTTACACACATAAATTCACGCAAACATACATACAAACATACATACCTACACATATATATATATGGTTTTGTTTTTTAATTAAACAATTTTGAATCTTAACAATTAATTTAATTGCAAAAATAATTGATATCTATTTAAAAATCAAATATTATTCTGGATTATTAAATCTATTATCCAATTTGAAAGTTGAATTATTTTAAATATAGTTTCTGGGATGATGTAAAGTAATTTTGAGAAATTAAATTTCAAATTTATTATGGGGGTGGGTTGTGCATATTACTGTGACTCACTGTACATACATACATACATGCAATTATATATGTGCATGAAACGACAAAGAGAGAGAGAGAGAGAGAGAGAGAGAGAGAGAGAGAAGTAAAAAAAAAAAATATGATTAAAATAAAAGAACGTGAATGGCAAAATTAATTAAAATCGGCCGCGTTATATACACCACCAAAACTATTAACACACACACACACACACACATTCATACACTTATAAATCAGAAATTTGTTACGTTTGTTTAGATTTTGTTAATCTTTCTTAAAAAACAATCCATATTCGTTTCGTTTTATAAAGGTTTGTGCGTTATACATCACCGAGAGATATGTGCAACTAATTTATACAACAATTGAGACTAAATTCAAAAGATTATTCAAATATCAAAATATAATAAATTAATTAACATCTTTTTTCAATTATTATAGCCTACACGTCTCAATATTTACACCAATGCACATATGCGGTATATTACGTTTGGGGGGAAAAACAAATCCACTGTTTTTACCTTTATTTCAAGCTAAAAATGATGGATCACATTTGCTACAACCAATATTAAGCTTGGGGAAAAACAAATCCACCGTTTTTACATTTATTTCAAGCTAAAAATGATGTATCATTTATTTGCTACAACCAATATTAGTTTGATGGAGGGTGGATGATTGGAGGGTTACAAATCCATTATTTCAAGTTAGAGAAATAAACGTATAAAAATAATAAATTTCTTTTTCCCTCTCAACGTAACATATCATAAAATTGATTACGTTTTTACATTTGGCGGTGCATGCTTATTTGAAAAATAATTTGATTTATTCTTTATTTCTTTATCTTCCTTCTCCCCTTCCCCTTCCTCACCCTTCTATTATATACCGAACAAAGTATCATATTAAGTACGATTAAATTTATTGTTTGTATCAAACCTCGTTGAAACCCCTACCATTAACTTGTACTTTGTTTTTGATTATTATTTAATTAATTAATTAATTTTTATTCAATATGATTAACACAACGACAGTGTGGAATTGCGTGAGGATGATTTAAAAACAATTAGACGAATATGGTAAGAGTGTAGATGAAGGTAAAGGAAGAAGATAGTGGAAGAAAGTTTGTTCAGTGGCAGGGGTCGCGTGTGTATTAATAAAGCATGTGCAAATATATATATATATATATATTATAATAATAATAATAATAATAAAAAGAAATAAATGCAAAAAATAATAATTAATAGCACTCGTCGTATTATAGTTCGCTGGAAAAAAAAAAATAAGAAGAAGAAAGAAAATAAAGAGAAAAAAATAAATGCGAATTAAATTAAACAGAAACGACGAAAGCTGAGCTATATAAGCTGTTATTAAGTTATTATGAACTTAGAATAATGTAATTTTAATTATTCGATGAGAAAGAGAGAAAGAGTGGGAGAGAAAGAGAATATGGAGTTACATTTATAATAAAAGGTACTCTGTAAATTAATTCAATTTTTTAAGACCAAATCTTATGTATGTTTACATACATGCATACATACACACATACATACATACATAAATACTATATACATGTATAGATAT
>JACGTP010000111.1:0-43715 GCA_023678845.1 Mischocyttarus mexicanus | reverse complement strand
AATTCTGTTATTCTTTATTATTATTATTATTAATAATAATTAATATAGTTTTATTAAAAGTAAAATACACAAAAAGTCGATAGTACTATATTATCCGATTTTTAATGATCGGTAGTTGTTTCGCAACGTTATTCTTTATTATTATTATTATTATTATTATTTAAAAAAAATATATTTATGTATGTATTGATTTGGGGAGGAAAAGCAAATCAATTTTAAAGCTTGAAAAGTAATTTTAAGCTTGAAAAAAAAATTAAATGTAATTTGTTTCCCTTCAAGTTTAATAAATATTAAATAATAATAATAATAATAATATTTTTTCTCGCTTAATTTATAAACTTATACAATTATTATTTAATCCTACGTTTTATTTTATTGATCTATTTTTAATCTGGGTTTATCATATTTGTATTCTTGTATAAGTTTACAAATTTATTAATCAACAAGGCTTGTATGCATTATGAGCATTGTGAAAAGGCTTTAGATGTTATGTGCAGTATTATGATTATTTCTGAATTCTTTACACGAACGTAAATATATATATATATATTGCTATTTTGTAAATCTGTATTAGGACATGATTTATTTGCAATGATAGAGAGAAAGAGAGAGAGAGAGAGAGAGTTCAAAAATATAAAAAGTGTTGAACTTAATTGAATTCTTGTCCTAGTATGGAATTATTTTGAACAATATCATCACGACGATCGCTAGAATATTCTTTGTATATGATATTTTACCTCAAAATGCCGATTATTAAAAATAATAATGTATATTCAATCTAAAAAAACGTATGAAAAGTTGAAATAAGCTAAGCTTACGAAGGAACAAATAATATTTCGTTCGAAAATACGAGTCGTTCATTGCATAAATCGATTAAATCAATTTTTAGATAAATCTTTAATCAAAGTGTCAAAGTACCTTCTCAGTTGACTCAAAACGTTAAAATGACGTTAATATGACGTTCGATTTAGGTCATTTTTCAAAAATGATGTCATATTAACGTTTTGTGTTAACTGGGTAGGTATAAATCATAATAATTTTATATTTATAATAACTTTTCTCTAATAATTAGGATCAATGTTATTAAAAACAGAAGAATTTTACTTTAAATCATTGAATTTCACCACTTTTATGTTTTATGGTGTTAAATTGAATTTGAGCAGTGAACGAATCGTATATTAAAACACGTCATCAAAGTATTCTTCGTTAGGAGGAGACATTAATGAATAAATTATTTACAATTTAAGTAAGGTTTTATTTAGGCTTGCATAAAGGGAGTTATGTGTAATATTGCATCAGGGAGAGATTGTGGAAGAAAGGTGAGATGATGATGTTTATTGTTTATGGAAGATTTATAACAATTTATTCCTTTTCCCTTGTTTTTCCTACCAATTCTTTCAAATGAATATTTCTTTCCTGGGATGTTGTTAACTTTTTAATCCAATAGAAATCGATACAATTATTTTAATATTATTTCAATTAATATATCGTTCATAGGAAAATCATATGTCAATTTTAGATTTAAGAATCATTCTCTGGTCAAGTATCCCAAAAAATTCAGAGTATTTTCGAAAAGTCTTTTCTTTTTTCAACGATAACCGAGTTATAGTTCTGAAATTTTTACCTGCATTTTATTAAATCACATTTTTAACTAATAGAAATAATACATTTGTCGAAATAGAAATGTTTATTGTTTCTTTTATTTATTTAATTTTTTTTTTCTTTAACAAAAATTCGTACCTTCAATACGATGAAGAGTATTTCTAAAAGAAATAATAAAAATTCGTGTAAATCATTTTTGTTACTCAATGTGATTGACGTTGTCTCTTTGTACTGCAAGTAAGTAATTTAAAAAAAAATAATCTCTTAACGAAGAATCGCAGAGAGGAAATAAATGCAAGCATAGGTTGTACGTACTGTTAATTGTGTTCAATTTCGTCTATACACACACACACATATAAATATAAAATTAATTAATAAGAGTCAAAGAAACAAAAAGAAAAAAATATGAAAAATTGTAATGGAGGATAATTTAAATTCTGGCTAAAAGAAATATCAAAGAATTGAATCAAGGACGTCGTTTATTATTTGAAATTGAAAAATCAACTTATTTTTAAACACAATTATAATAAATAATAATTATTTCCATATAAGGAATACAAAAACATTAATCGCAAATGAGAGACCACTTTGGGCTTCCATTAAAATATTTCATTTCATTTAAGACACAATTTTATTTTCTAATATTTTTATTGTTTTTCAAAGCTCACCTGATTTATATTTTGAAGAAAAATAATCATTTGTTAAATACGAAGTCCGATATATAAACAATTAAGATGCTGAAACTCCTGAATTGAAACATTTCAAGGAACGTTTCAATTGAATGTAACAAAAATGCTGTTATAACTGCCTAATGATAAATATTTAAAAAACAAAGAAAAGAAGGTAGAAGGAAGATTAAGAAAACAACAAAGCACTTATACAGATAAAGAAAAATAAAACACAAAGAAGAAGAATATCCGTTGTAATATACATCCAATTCTTTTCTTACACGGTAAAAAAGTTTCTTAGAAACCTGTGTAAAAAAATATTTCAAGTCGTTTAAATAATTTTTCCATTACCTTAAAATTGAAATGCACGTCCTGTCAGGACAACGAGTAAAATGATTTTGTTAAACCCTTCTTGTTCCAGTTAGCTCAAAGACACTTTTACTCGAAACAAATCCCTGACACAACCCTGACAAAACTCTGATACAACTCTGACACAACCCTGACAAAACTCTGACACAACTCTGACACAACTCTGATACAACTCTGACACAACTCTGAAATTAGTGAAGAGTACAAGGTTCTTTCTGATACAACCCATGCTCCTGATTATTTATGTGTGGGTCAAAATCTTCATCACAAGTCAGACTCGTTAAAGTACAGGAAGTGGTTAATAACTGAACTTTACTTTCAATTTCTTTATTATCATAAACAGTCCAATTGAATCAAATCGTCTTCATTTAAAACGGTTTTCTAGCATCAGTTTTTCAAAGTCAACTGTTTGCATGTTGTTAAAACAAACCATGAAGTATACCAAATCACTCACACATGTTTTGGTTTAAACCAATTGTCTTCTGATTGCACTGTTGAAGTTAGAATAAAGTAAAAATTGGTTCAGACTCATTCTAGAATACAAAATTCCTATTAATCCTGTTACTTCAAAATCGTATAAAAAAAGAATTAGATGTACTTGAACGTAATATTAAATATTCGTTGTATATTCCTATGGATATTCTGCTAAAGCTTTTTTTGTGCTAATCTCACACATTTAGTGAATAAACTATTAAATATCTTTAAGAGATATAATAACTTTTATTAAAAAATTCTAAACAAAAAGAATTTGAAAAATAAATCACAAGCCTCTCGCTGCCTGCTCTTTCTCTTGTAATTAAAAAATAAAACACACACACACATGGAAATATATGACGCTCTAAACTTGAAAGAATAATATGAAAGATAAAAAAAAAATAGAAAAAAGAAAAAGAAACCAAAAAAAAAAAAGGAGAAGAAGAAGAAGAAGTAATCGATGTAAAAAATAAAAAATTAATAATTATATTAAATTAAAATTAAAAGCGTGTATATTATTTAACAATCGTAATGCGGGAGTACTTCTAAGAAGCTCGAATAAACGATCGAAATGTTAACAAAACAAAAAATACATATAATATATACCCAGTTAACTCAAAACGTTAATGTTACGTAAATCGAACCTTAATATGACATAAATCGTACATCATATTAACGTTTTGTATTAACTGGGTAATATAATAAGCAAATATATTACGTGAATAATATAATCTCTTTCTTTTTCTTTTTTTTTTGTTTCTTTTTATATTCATTTCTGTCAAAAATATACGCGCGAATGTAGGAGGATGATTTTATTGGGATTGTTAAAAGCCATTGTGGGATTAGAGTTGGAAGAAAGAAGAAAATATTAAAACAAAATACGAGAGATGTGTCGTCGTAGGATAAATAAAATGTAAGAAGAAAAGAAAACATTGAAAATGATTTATTCTAATTGTAAATGCTATGCTCGTGAACAAAATAAAACGACGATTTTTCTTAAGTCGTTAAATTTGTTAACGTAAGATTAAATTATTAAATAATATTGTAAAATGTAGGGAAAATACGTGGAACGTCAATTTTCTTGCTACTGCTTTCTGTTTTTTTTTCGCGTATTATAATTTTATTTTTATTATTAGAAAGAGAAAATAATTTCAAAGTCAAATGAAAGAAAAGTATCATCGAGAAAGCTTTGGTTGGACAGAAATTTTCTGCTGTGTCTATCAGAAAGAGTGCATAATTTTCAGATATTTACCCAGTTAACACGTTGAGCGCGGCGCCGGTCCCAGGGGACTGGGACCGTTAGACTTTTCCTTAGGCCAACATCTGCCCGGTGGGACCGACAGTATTAAAGTTAAAAAATAAATGTCACCTGAATGAAATTTAGTCAAATATGGTTTTAATGAGCTTTATTAAAACATTCTAAGCAAAAGTATGGCTAGTATTTACACATGTAACAAACTGTAACAACCTTTTTTGTTAAATTTTTGGCTATCTTGGGCCCTCCTTATACCGGCTCGCTGCCGGCAGAGCGGAAAGGTTAGAAATATTGGCTCCGTGCTCAACGTGTTAACACGAAACGTTAATATGACGTTCGATTTACATTTTGTGTTAACTGGGTGTATATCAAAATTTGATGCTTTGTGTAATTTTGGAAATAATAACGCGCTTAAAAGTGTGTAGTGAATTATATAAAATGGCGACTACTAAGTTACATGCACATCGAATGGGGCCTTTTGGATTAATATGTGTATTTATAAATGTGATTTTTCCTATTCGATTAGTAATAACAAAGTGATTAACATTGAAACTTAAAGTTTTTCTTCGCCGAATAAATGAATTATGTTCGCTCATTATAATAATTCATAATGAATTATATAAAATAAGTATGTTATTATTAACCATTTTCAACGTTATGATTATCATCATCATAATCATCATCATCAATCATCAATCATCAATCATCATCATCATCATCATCATCATCAGCATCGTCGTCATCGTTATTACCAATAATGATAGCCTTTAATATATTTATCGCATGCTTATTAAAATATTAATCAAGTTATTATTAGTTACTATGAATAAATTTCATTTAAACGAAAAATATTAATAAATAAACTAAGAAAAATATGAGAGAGATGTTAGTAACGTATAAAAATGCATGATTTATTTATTTCTACATGCCCAGTTAACACAAAACGTTAATGTGACGTTCGTTTTACGTAAATCGAACGTCATATTAACGTTTTGTGTTAACTGAGTAGATATAATGTTTTATTAAATGCTTATTTTCACCATCAACCTTGTGAAACCATTCTTCATATCTGTTTCTTAATAAAACCTATTCATTACAGTAAATAAAGTTAACTGCAATACGAGAATAATTTTGTCAATGCACATATCTGTTGAATTTTGGATACAAGTAAACGAAATGAACAATATTCTAAAAAGTTTGAGTTCGTATACCGTTCTTCTTTTACATAGTTCACAGTTTGTGAATTATACTAACGATACATACTTCCTCTATATTTCTAAAAGTAATAAAATTGTAGATTTTTGATCAATCGTTTGTTTATAAATGTGTGTAAATATTGATTTTCCTGTAGGACTTCATAGCTCAGATGGTAGAGTGTTCGATCGGTATGCGGAAGGTTCTGGGTTCAAATCCCAGCCCAGGACAGTTTGGTCTGAAATTTCTGAGAACGGCTTACCATTATATACAAAT
Organism: Mischocyttarus mexicanus; assembly: GCA_023678845.1. Taxonomy (NCBI): domain Eukaryota; kingdom Metazoa; phylum Arthropoda; class Insecta; order Hymenoptera; family Vespidae; genus Mischocyttarus; species Mischocyttarus mexicanus. The sequence continues at coordinate 37,877 of JACGTP010000111.1, read as the reverse complement.
CACCAATGTGCCTATGCTTAAATATTATTTCCGCGTGTAGGATACATTCTTTAGTTTAAATAGTGCTTGTTTTGAAGTGTCTCCTGGTAAATTCGACTCATCCAAGTTGAATTTACTAGGAGACACAGACAATAAAACTTTCCATTGTTTTAATAAAAAATTACTTATTATTTCATTAGATATAGAAAAATGTACCTGAAAAAGCAATAAACTTCCTGTAAATAAAACCATTAGTACAAAATAGTATAAGAATAGAGTATCAAAGCAATAAAGCGTTCCAGGTAGGTTTAAAACCCTCAGATTTAAAAAAGTTTGCAGACCACGGACTGGGTAGCTCAAGCGGTAGAGTGTCCGCCCGGAGATGATTTTAATCGAACTTGAAGCTCCTTATTTTTTGCAATGATCAAAAACACGTTACTCGTGCTAATAAACAAAATATGCTTTACGGTAAAAACATCTTAAATTAACGATACATATTTCTAAACGTATTGAATAATTAATTTTCAAATGTAAACAGTTGAACGAACGTTTAATTCAGTCGAGGATAACACAAAGAGAAATCGTCATTCCCCATTCGACCTTTGACGAGTTAGGACTAAAGTAAACGTGACGAATAAATTTAATATTGTAGGAAGCTTTTTTTTACTGAGGAATGCATTAAAATCATTTTTTATTTTTTAGATCACTCTTCGTTGAGTTTATTCTTATAATTATTTTCTTATTTAGAAGACTACTTTAAAGATTTTTATTAACAATTTTTACCCGACAATACATTCTTTATATTTAATTTTATAGAAGATATTTGATATTGCTTAAATTTATATGTTAAAAAATGAAGCTAACACTATGAAACAATTGGCAACATACTTCGATACATTTCACAAATATTTCATAAATTTTACTTTGAATTATGTCAGTTCTCATATATTATTACATTGTTTTTTTATATCTAACATTGAATCTTTATTAAAAAAAATGTTTCTTAATGCGTGATCTTCCTTCAAAAATGATTTACAGGAAATATCGTTTTATAGTCTCATGCAGGCAAATGAAACATGCCCAGGACAGACTCCATACGAATAATATTTAATTATGAATAGTATAACTCCCTCCTTTAAATTAATTGAACATTTTTATACGAAAAATACGTTTTTAGGTGTAATTAATGTTTCGATACTTAAGAAATATTCAGTTTTCAAATCTACCTTACCCATATATATGTGTGTAAATATTGATTTTTCTGTAGGACTTCATAGCTCAGATGGTAGAGTGTTCGATCGGAATGTGAAAGGTTCTGGGTTCAAATCCCAGCCCAGGAAAGATTGGTTTGAAATTTTTATGAACAAATCCCACATTATATACAAATCACCAATGTGCCTATGCTTAAATATTATTTCCGCGCGTAGGATACATTCTTCAGTTTAAATAGTGCTTGTTTTGGAAGTGTCTCCTGGTAAATTCGACTCATCCAAGTTGGATTTACTAGGAGATACAAGCAATAAAACTTACCATTTATTTAATAAAATATTACTTATTATTTCATTAGATATAAGAAAATGTACCTGAATAAAAGCAATAAATTTTCTACGAATAAAATAATTAGTTTTAAATAGAATAAGATTAGAATCATAAGGTGCTAACAGGGTAGTTCAAAAAAGATTTAAAAAAGGGTTTCAAACCTCGGACTGGGTAGCTCAAGCGGTAGAGCACTCGCCCGGATATGATTTTAATCGAACTTGAAGGTCCTTATTTTTTGCAATGATCAAAACCACGTTACTCGTGCTAATAAACAAAATATGCTTTACGGTAAAAACATCTTATACAAATAATATTTCATTATCAATAGTATCAATTTTGTTTAAATATTTGATCATTTGTGTATAAAGAATATTAGAAATTAACGATATATATTTCTAAACGTATTGAATATTTAATTTTCAAATGTAAACAGTTGAACGAACGGTTAATATATTCAAAGATAACACAGAGAAATCGTCAGTACCCTTTCGTCCTTTGATGAGTTATGATCAGACTAAACGTGACGAATAAATTTGAACTGTAAGTTACATATAAATTCTCTCTCTCTCTCTCTCTCTCCCTTCTCTTTCTCACTCACTCTTTCATTTTCTTCCTTATACTCTTTCTAATATATTTTTTTATACTATAAAAAAAGGAACAAAAATTGTTTTGCGTACTTTTACGATTTTTCGCGTTTTTTAAAACAACTATCGCACTTATGAAAAATTTTATTAAACATTTTTTTCTAGAGAATTTAATTATCTATAACTTTTATTTGAAATATTTTTCAATATTCTTAACTGTTTAAGAGTTATTTCAAAAAAAGTGAGTTTTTGGGGATNATTAAATAATTATGAATCAAGTAATATTCGTATTAAAAAAAAAGAAACTAAAAATTATGTAATTATTAATTAAAATGAACAGAAATATTACTTTTCATTTTGTTAAACAATATACAGCACTGTATATACAGTGCTGTATAACATCCTACCTTTTAATTGATACGGCCCTGTTAATAATTTCAATAACTGTTGATAGGTGGCAGGCTGACCAATCAAAATCAAACATGGCTGGTGTGTTGTTCGAGGATATTTTCAACGTGAAAGACATCGATCCAGAGGGGAAGAAATTTGATAGGGGTGAGTACAAATCATAATTAATATTCTTCTTAACATTCTCCTAATAATTGACAAAAATCATAAAAGGAAAATAACGAATTTTCTACTCAAATATTACGAAGAATATTTTCCCATGTTTTGAGGTTGTTGCCGGGAAAAAACACATGGCGTATGATAAATTAAATAATACTCAATAATTAATTTCAAAAATTCTAATAAACAAAAAGAAATTCATCGTTTGATTAATATTTTATACTTGTATGGAATTTTGCATTTTTTAAACATAATCGATTATAAAAAAAATCTGTGACGTTATTTGTCCAGGTTTCGTTCCAGCGCGCGTGTTTTGTTTACCAGCTGATTCACGATAAAGGCGGGATAAAGCTTTTAAATAAGAATTTAATCTTTAATCTTATTGTTAGATATATTCTTAATAGATTAAAATTAATTTTGTAAGATAACGTAAATAATTTTGATTTATACACCCTTTGTTTAAAAAAAAATTAACATTTGTTTGTTTTTTATTTTTTTTATCGCGAAAATGTAAATGCAATTAATCGTTATTATTAACAATTATTTATTTAATATTCATTTTATTTAATTTATTTAATTTATTTAATTTATTTATTTAATATCATTTTTTAATAATTTTAATGGTACTTTGTAAAATAAAAAATGAGACTTGTAAAGTTACGATTGAAAGTAATCGATAGAAAATATCGAACATATCGAATACGTTGACCATCGAGATATCGAAATCGATATCGACATTTTATTACGAAGAGTGGGAGAGATAGGAAGAGAATAATGGGTCGTTGCGAAGGTCGAGTATGTTTCATATTGATCGGAAAGAACGTTTTACGAGAAGCATTCAGATAAAACGAATAAATAATAAACAACACAAAATTAATTTTTAGATAAAAGATACAATAGGATCGTTTAAAATATTCAATAATTTAATAATAAATTTTCTGGGTTCTGAAAAAAAATTCTTTTTTTTAAAGTAATCCTCGTCCAAGAAAATTTAAAGTTTTCAATGCGGTACTTAAAGTCAAAATAGAATGGCTAGAAATGGATAGAAAGGGTCAAAAAGAGAGAAAGAGTCAAACTATTCTATTTTATTTAAAAACTAGATAATTTTTAAGGGTTTAGTTAAAACCTTAAGGGGGGAGCCTGATTTAGAGGCATTTTAAAATCGACTTTTTCAAGAATTTTTTTGAGAGGGAAGGAAATATTCGATTAAAACGAAACTATTAGGTTTTATTGTTCTATATTTCAACAGTCTTCTCAAATTTTTGTATTCAAATATATTTCATATTATGCCTGGTACAAGCATTTTGCCGAGACGCCTGTTTTTTGCGGCGGGAAAGATGCTGGTTTCAATTTCCATCGGAAACAAAGGGAATTCGCGTCACCCTATATTTTCACCTATATTATCTTGGAAGAGGTAGGAAGTAAAGTAAAGTAAAGTAAAGTAAAGGAGAGAAGAGAAGAGAAGAGGGTAGATGGAATACCCAATGGGTGTTAGTGGGGCCAGGAACGTAGTAGAGCGAAGAGAAAGATGGCTACGCTTAGGGTGTGGAAGTAGGTGCAGAGAAGGAAGAGGAAAAGGAAGAGGAACCGAAAAAGGGGATTAGAGAATTGACTGGGTACGCGGGTGACGCGACGAGAGGGTGGTAGTTGCTGGTAGAGGTGGTGGTGGTGGTGGTGGTGGCCGTGTGCGTCGAAGGGGGTTGAAAGGGGGTTGGGAAGGGGTTGGTAAAGGAGCTTGCTGGATGCCGATCGGAGGAGATTCGGGGAAGTTGGACTGATAAACTGGTGGGGAGAAAAGTGGGTGTTTAGGGGGTTGGGGGTTGGGGGTTGGGGGTTGGGGGTAGTAAAAGGGTAGGCAGTCTGCTGCTGCGCCAGCGGCCGGTCGATGCAGCAACGATGCCCGCAGCCGCAGCAGCATCGACAATGGCACCACCAACACCATCCACCATCCACCGTCACCACCGTCACCATCATCACCGTCACCATCACCGGTGCTGAGCAACATCGCATTCGCGTAATATGTTGTACGAGTGATAGAAAGAGAAAGAGTTGGCAATTGAAGGAGAAAAGAGGGGCTGGGTGGGGTGGGACAGAGGGAACGTGGAGCCGACTGAGCCTGTCGCGGTATTGGTGGGGACTGACACGGTCAAGGTCAGTCTCCGTTCCAAGGTCGTGGAAGATGTCATCTCAGGAGGGAGAGTCGTGCTCGGCGCACGCTCTTTTCTCTTCCTTCTCTCTCTTTCTATATCGTTTTACCCCTTCCTAACTACCCCCTGTTCCTTCTTCTAGTCTTCCTTTTACTTTACGTTCTCCTTTTTCTCGTACAGGTTTCTCTCGTAAGGTCGAACCTATTACTATCTCTCTCGGTTTTTCTATAATTCTTTCTCTTACTCACACTCACACTCTCTTCTCACTCATACTCACACTCTCTTCTTCTCACTCACACTCACACTCTCTTCTTCTCACTCACACTCACACTCTCTTCTCACTCACACTCTCTTCTTCTCACTCACACTCACACTCTCTTCTCACTCACACTCTCTTCTTCTCACTCACACTCACACTTTCTTCTCACTCACTCACACTCACACTTTCTTCTCACTCACTCACACTCACACTCTCTTCTCACTCATACTCACACTCTCTTCTCACTCACACTCACACTCTCTTCTTCTCACTCATACTCTCTCGTTTTTATTCTATTTGATCGTTTCCTTATTCTTCTCATCCTCTCAGTCTTCTATTCCTTCCTGCGTCTACTTTGCAGTAGAAAGTTGCGTCTAGTTTCTCAAAGATATTCTTCTCCATCCTTGTTTCTCTTCATACGTCCTAATTTTTGTTTTCATCATCCGTTAGTCTTATTAGAATTTCAAATTACCTTTTTTAAGTTTTGTTAATTCTCTTCTAAGCTTTAAATATTGATTTTTGTTTTCATTGTAACGTTCCAACTTGAATTGTTCAATCCTAATTGTAGGTTTTGTTACATCAAATTGATAGATTTTATGATAGAAATTTAGTCTTTGATTATTTTGATTATTTTCTTTTTATAACGAATTCTTCAGTTTACTATGGGTCGTGAATTAAGGTCAAGACCTTGACTGATTAATTCCATGCTGTACTCGACTACAAAATTTGACCAAATTATGGAAAAACGATATTGTTTGGAATACTTTGATAAATTCATTTTCATTGAAATATTTTTTACACCAGCCATAGGAATATTTGATCTATGTTGAAAATATTTATTTGAAATTAATTCAAATAATCAAAATAAATAAGACTCCAATATTTCCAAGTTACGTTAAACTAAATGCGTTAATTTTTAATACAAATTTCTTGATAAAAATTTAATTATCATCGAGTAATAGTTGTTTTCTTATCAGTGAAACGTATTAGAAACTAAAGAAGCCAAAAAATGTTTTCCTTACGAATTAATCTTTTTATCATTGGTTTGATCACTAAGCTTTTGTTGTTCTTGTTGTGTAAGATTCAAATAGTTCGTATATCACATGTTCGTTTAATTATTTAACAGTATTTTACTTTCTTATCGAATACTTTAAAAGAAGCCTACTACAGGAGGTTTAAATCATTTTGGCACTCCCACGAGTACTTGTTTTGAGTCTCGTCAAAATTGATTTTAAGGTGCGGCTAAATGCCCTTGTAAATCCAAACCGTTCTATTCACACATACACACACACACACATACACACACACATGCATATATTTACACATATTTATACATTCGAGCAAAGAAATATTATCGAAAGAATGGTACGAGTTTAATTCATTTGAATTTTATTTTATTAACAATCCTTGCAATTGGAGTAAAATTAATATTTTTTTTTTAATTTAGATTTATTTAAAATTTAATTGATTACGTTTCTCTGATTACATACGATTCTATGTAAATTAAAATACGTTCATAAAATATTCAAATTTGATTATTCTTTAATTAAATGAGTTATTCAAACTTCGTGGATAGTTTCAAATCAACATTTATTTCTAATAATTAAGAAAATATTAATTATTTCCACAATATTCTCTAAACAACATTCTATTCATTGTAATGTTATGTCAAGGAACTGAAAAAATAGAAAATTACATTGACAAGGTTTCAAGTAACGTTTTAAATATTACCCACAAGAATGTCAAATATTATAATTTCAAAGTTAAAAATAAATAGATTGGGTATCGGTTAATATGACTAACAGTAATTTCTTTAAAAAAAAAAATAGAGAAGACAGAAACTAAATTACTTTTCGAACAAGCCAATAATTAGTTTTACTAGTAAATGCATATCTAGAAGAGTTGCACTTCTACTCAAAGGTAGAAAATGTTCATTCACGGTTTAACGAGATCAGATTGGTAGAATAGAACTTCATTAACAAACTTAATACACCTTCCAAGTAAGTACATACGTACTCGTATTACTCTTGTAATTAATTAATTTAATAATTGAGTTATAATTAATATGAACCTGAACTTAAAGTAAACTTAATCAACAAATTTCCACAAATTTCCACGAATTTCCAGGAATTTTCAGGAATTTTCAGAAATTCCCACAAATTTCCACGAATTTTCAGGAATTTTTAGAAATTATTTTTATCTTTGAATTAGAGTTGTATTCTCTTTTAATATTAACTTAAGTAAGACACGTAAATGTTTGTTTTTGACTAAACTGTCTTAATAATTCAGAGTAAAAGAGGAGTTTGCGAAAGACTGGGGAGATGAGACTTAATTTCAAACGATTCGAGTTTGGGTAGAAGGAAAAATGTAGAAAACGAGAATTCAGATGAAGATTAAAGAGTAAAGGAAGAAAATAAATGTTGGTTATATATCTTTCTACATTCGATACTTACGTGGGTTTTTACTCTTCCCCCATTTTTCGAAGAAGTAGGTCAGGGTGAAGATAAAAAGAAAAATAATTTAAACAACCAATGATATTTTGTAAAATATTTTGAATTTTTAAATATGAAAAATATCTTCTTTTATTTATTAACATTTTATTTAACATTGAGTTAAGAGAAAGAAGATTATTTTATATTTGAAAAATAGTTTGGTAGTCAAAGGTAGTCAGAATTTTTGTTTATTTAACGTTTCGTACTTTTTATAAACTAATAAATAATTTTGTATTAAAATTAGATTTAAAATAATGAAAGTAGTTTATATTTTCTATAAAATATATATTTGTTTAATTATTTATTTAATATTATAAAAATATTTTTCATTGAAATACTAAAATGATTTATAAATTAAACACATGATGCATTTTTTGGTTAAAAAAAAATTAGAAGTATCTTGGAGAAAAGAAAATATCGTCGATATTTTTGCGTAGTTTTATGCAAGAGTGGTGTTTGGTAAGAAAAATTCGATACAAATATTTACCTGGTTGAATATAAATGACACACGTAAAGGTCTAAAACGAGTATACGTGACGTGTTTAGCAATTTATTTTCATACTAAAGGAAAAATATTCTGAGAAGTAAGAAGTGTGAGGAGAAGGGTAGAATAGAAACACACATCTTTTAAAAACATTGAGAATCAATGAGGTTTCGTTGAGATATCAACACAAACATTTTCAAATTCCAAGATCTGTTTTCTGATGAGGAAACATTTCAAGTTGTTCGTTATTATTGGGTATGTATTATTTTACAGACATTATTTTATCAGACATTATTTTTCTTTTTAAAAATTATTATAAAAAGTTGTGTGGTTTTATCTTTGATGTTTTAATCTCATAGTCGTGATCAGAAATAATGTATTTTTACACTGATAACGAAAAATTTTTGTATATATTTTCCTTATTTGTTTTGTTTTTTATTTATATTTCTTGTAAAAATATGAATAAGTTTGATGGAATAGGATTTTTGGAATATTTCATACAATGAACATACGAAATAAAAATTCGAACGATGCGGTATTTCAAATATTCGATGACTCGATTAGTTAATCAGAAGAGAAATCATATCTCTTTTTTTTTGGGTTGTTGTAACATCTCTGAAAGAAGTGAAAGCTCTCCAAGTTGTGTTTCTGTAGCTGCTATGTTGCAAACTAACGACAAGCAAGTTTAATCCAGCTTAGTATTAGAAATTCTAACAACGAAATAACCGACGATTTATCTATCGAGTTCCAATTATTTTCTAACTTGGTCTTTAGCCAACTTAATATTTATTTTTACCCTTATCCTAGGAGAAAAACTATTGGAAAAAAATTCTAATCACCGTTTTGAGGTAGACAATTTTTTTTTGAATAAGAAAATATACGATCTTTGATTAGAAAAAAATGGAGGAGTCTCTGGGTGAGAGGAAAATGTTAGTTTAGGGATTGTTCAATTGTTATGAAATTGTTTTCATTGTTAAGGGTATAAAAGAATATTAAATTTGTACGGTAATAGTTATACTAATTAATAAAATTATTGATAAAGGGGCACACACAGTTATATACAGGTCACTATAATTATTTCATAAATTAATTTAATTTAATTTTGTATTTTTAGAAGCATTGTAAATTGAATAACAATGTAATAATCGTTTAATTGATCGTTGGAAATTAATTTAAAATAATTTACACATATACAGGCCCCTATAGTTGTTTCATGAATAAACATATGTTAAATTTGGACTGTAACAGTTACACTTATACCAAATAATAAAATTATTGATAAAGGGGCACACAGTTATATACAGGTCACTATAGTTATTTCCTGAATAAACATATGTTAAATTTAAACAGTTACACTTATAGCAAATAATACAATTATTAATAAACTGACACACACATACATACAAGTCACTATAATTATTACATAAATTAATTAAATTTAATTTTGTATTTTTAGTAGCATTATAAATAGAATAACAATGTAATAATCGTTTAATTGATCGTTAGAAATTAATCTAAAATAATTTACACATATACAGGTCCCTATAGTTATTTCATAAATAAACATATTTAAAATTTGAACAGTAATAATTACATTTACACCAAATAATAAAATTATTGATAAAGAAACATATAAATACCTTCATCTTGAACAAAGTCATACATCATGAACTAAAAAAATAAAAAATTACAAAACTTGTATGACCGAGAAAGAGAAGGAAAAAGGAAGGAAGGAAGGAAGGAAAGAACGAGCAGGTAGGGGGAGGGTATGTAGAGTGAGAGAGAGAGAGAGGACGACGCCATGATGGAAAAAGGGGGGCACGATGCTTGGCAGCCGGCTGGCTTCGTCGAGCCGACAGTTTGGTGTTCGGTGTTGCTAGGCGCGCGCGAGTACCGAGCCGGCGAGTGCCGATACATAAAAGACAGAAAAAGAGAGGAAACGGATAGACAGACTGAGCAAAAGACCAACAAAGATAGAAAGATAGAAACTACGTATGTACGTACGAGAGAGAACAGGGAGAGACAGGGAGAGAACAGGGAGAGAAAGAGGAGAGAAAGAGGAGAGCCACTGTCAGTGCCAAGGCGGCAACCGGTAACCTTCTCTCGAGTCGTGTCGTTGTCGTCATTGTCTGTTGTTATCATCGTCGTTATCGTCAGAAAAATCATCGTTAAATATTATTCATCTCGTACGAACTATAATCTATCAATTTTTATTACTAATTTTCAACTACGCATTTATATTTTTCTATTTCAATCCATTTAAAGTAATTTTACGTCACTTTATATGTCGAATCTTATTAATTTGTGACCAAAAAATTCGACATTTTCCATCAACCCCCTAATATTAGGTTTGGTATTTTAAAAGAAATCCATTAATTTTATTTCTTACGTTTACTTCAAGCTTAAAATAATGAATTTCCTCTTTCCTACACCTTTCTAATTTTAATATATATTAATATTTATTAGATTGATTTATTTTTATATAAATTGGCGCGAAATTGTATGAGAGTTGAATAGAAAAATAAGAGAGAGAGAGAGATGGAGATGTAATTTGACGGTGGCACGTAGAAAGAAAGAAGAGAAAGAGAAAGAGAGAGAGAGAGAGTGGCGACGCTTGCGTCTCGACGTCTTTCGAGGCCATTTCGATGAGACGGCGTCAGCGTCGTCCTCGTTGGTTTTCTCAGCACAGCACGTCGACCGGTGATGGCTTATAGTCTCGACATCTTTCCTCATCCTCCTCTTCCTCCTCTTCCTCCTTCTCCTCTGATACGTGGCTTTGTATTAAACACATGCACACATACACACATCTATACATGTTTATGTATATGTATTTATATATATATGCACACGTGTATAGTAACCTCAACGAAGGACACACATTGCTCACTGAACAAGTACACACTACTTACTTACACTAGCTTTAACGTAATAGTATCAGTAGAGAAGGTCGACTGGAGTCAGACGTGATTCGAAGTACAGTGAAGACCATGAAAGAATTGAATTTTTATTCTCTAAAGAAGATCAAGATTAAAATGAAGATGATGATGATGATGAAGGAACACTATAAAGAAATATATTTTTCTTATTAGTTACATCTGGAGGTACTTAACATTTTATATTTGTGTAGTATTAATCTGAACTAAAAGAAATCCATTATTTTTATATTTATTTCAAGCTTATTTTAATGGATTTATTTTTCCACAATTTAATGTATTGAATTTGTGACTAAATATTTGATATTCTTGCAAATCTAATATTTTATTATCTTTATCCCATTATTATGGATTACATGTCTTTTCATCGTTCGCTTAGTTAATTGGTCATTAACCTAACATCTGAGTATATAACGAATACGTTTACGTTTGATCATTCCAGTGACGTAGAATCAACGTAGTAGAATCTACAATCAAATGATGAAACTAGGAAATTGCGTAGTTCGTATTTCTCATCATTTTCTCTCGCATTAAAGTCAGATCCCTTCTTCTTCCTTCCTAGAAAGGATATATCCGTCTCTACGAATAATAATCTCGTTCATTCGATCAAAATAGGAAACAGTTTTATGTTACCTTGAATTGGTGATGATTAATAGTCTTCGAGAAAAATCTTTTAACATTTTTTTAATAAATTATTTAACCAAGGGGAACTTACGCAATGGTCTTCAAGATTTCGATTTATAATTGGTCCCAACTTTTAAATTTTAAATAAATAATTGAAAACATATTTCAATTAACACAACTCGTTGGTAACCAAGCTGATAAATGCGCAGACTTCGTAACCGTGGTTTTGCTTCTTCAATTCTCGTCAATCCCAAATTTATTTATTTTTGTTAATTCCAGTTTTTTATTTATTCAACAACGTTATTTTTACTTTAATATTTTGCTCTATATTTTTACAGTATTTTATATTTTTATTTTATAAAAGATATAATGAAAACTAATTTTATTGATGCATTTATTTTATAAAATATTTGAAATTTATTTTTAATTTACAAATATTACGAAAAATTATAAAACAATATTTATTTTATTCGTACAAGTAATATAATTATTAATTATAGGTAAATATCGTATAATAACAAATGCGTATTTCTGTAACTTTGGATCAGTCGAATTTATTTTTCCCACCGACTGTACTTTACTCAACGTTCAATAGTTTTTTAGCAATTGAGAGTTAGTGGCTACAAATTTGACATAATTTTGTACAAGTCAAGATCTAAAAGTTGGGAATATTTAATATTAATAAAATAATATTAAATATTAAATATTAAATATAAAAAGTTAATTAAGGAAAAAGGAAGAAACTTATGGGACAGTTCTAATATATTATTCAGTCAGTTTAGTTTTTGAAATATGAAATTAACTTTCAATTACAAATAATTGAAATCATTCAAAAATTATTTATTCGATACTCTTTTCTCGTTGTTATTATTATTTTTATTTATTTATATTTATTTTTATTTATATTTATTTTGTGTTATCAAAATTTGAGTATAAATTAATAGAAAATGTTTTTAGATAGTTTAAATTTAATCTATAGATAGTATAAGTATAATATACAGTATACACTTTCGTACAATTTGAAATTCGATCGATGAAGCTTTTTCGTAAACTAGTTTCCTTCGAAACTCGATCAGCCATGTCAGTGGTTATGGCCATGATGGTAGGTTCCCACTCAAAAGACTTCATCCGAAGCTGTTCAGCGGTTAATCCTATTTGATGTATAGTCGGATTATTAAGAGTCTGCTTGTATCCTTCTCCGTGACTTTGTAAGATATTAACGATAAATCAATAATATGCGTACGAGTATTGTCTTATAATTTTAGATTTAAAATTATAAGACGATAACAATAATAACATAAATATCATCATTAATTTATTTTAAATATTCATTTATTTATTATTATTATTATTAACAAAAAATCCTTGCTTTAACTTGACTTTGGGTAGGATTTTAAGAAGCAGGTATGGGTTTAGGCCAAGTATTCTGGTTTGTGTTTCGTCAATTTAAAAGTGGAGATTTCGATTTGAAAGACAATGCTCTGTGTTTGGTGGGACCAGGATGGTGTGGTGTACCACGAACTATTAAAACCTGGTGAAACGGTAAATACGGATCGCTATCGACAACAAATGATCAATTTGAATCATGCGTTGATCGAAAAACAACCGGAATGGGCCCGAAGACATGGCAAAGTTATTTTGCAACATTACAACGCGCCATCTCAAACCGCTAGATCCGTGAAAAACACATTAAAAACACTTAATTGGGAAATATTATCGCACCCGCTGTACTTTCCAGACCTCGCCCCGTCCGACTTCCACCTTTTCGCATCGATGGGGCACTCACTTGCAGAGCAGCACTTCGTCAATTTTGAAGAAGTTAAAAAATAGCTCGTCGAGTGGTTTTCCTCGAAAGAGAAAAAGTTTTTTTTGGAATGGTATCTATAATTTGCCTGAAAGATGGACGAAATGTGTAGATTCAAATAGTCAATACTTTGAATAAAAATATTTTGAGATTCCCCTAAAAATTATGTGTTTTTTAACGAAAAAAAACCGGCAAACTTCAACTTACACTCCTGGTATAACATTATTTATTATTAAATTACACATAAAAAAACAATGAGAAGATAATTTAGCATACGTGTATGTGTGTATTTTAATTTTAATTTTAATTTAAAGTTGTAATTTATTTTGTCAACATGAAAACTCGACTTGGATATTTTTGAAACGAGAACAGTCGACAGTTAAAACGAGTCTTTCGGTAGATTCGAAGTTCATACTCGTGTCTCTCCTTTCTGAAATCATCTCCTGGAGCGGGCGACCTTGAAACCAGCTGACAAACCAGAAAGAGAGAGAGAGAGAGAGAGAAAGAGAGAAACGGCTGTGCGAAAGAAGAAAGATTGCGCAACGATTTGAAATACCATAGCTTTGGATCTTTCCTTCTCTTTCTTTCTTCCAATCCATCTCTTTTTCTCTGTTTTTTTTTTTGTTGGTGATGGTGGTAGTGGTGGTTACAGTGGTCCTTCTCATACAAGATTCCTCCTTTTTGTCTCTCGTTGGAACGAGTTGTGTAAATGGAAAAAAACAACTTTCCTCCTCTACTCAGTTTCTTCCAGCACACACGATCAATGTATTCCATACTTCTACTTTTTAATACTTCTACTTCTACTTCTACATCTTACTTCTATTTCTTTTAGATTCTATTTCTTCGTTTGTTGCCATCTTTGAATTTATTTTTATTTTTTGTATTTTATTTCTTAGACTTATAGTTTCTAGTCGTTTTTTAATCACCATTTTATGTTTTATTTCTTATTTTGTTGTCTTCATCGTACAGTTCTATTTATTTTTAATTCATTTATATTTTTGTTTTATTTTTACCATTGCTATTTTTGTTTTATTTTTGCAAGTATTTTTCTGCAGGTTACTTCGGTTTTTCCATTGCAATTTTCTTTTTTTATATTTTTCTTACAGTTATTTCTTGTTTTTCTGCTTCAGTTTCATTCTACTTTTTTCTGTGGTAATTTTTGTTCTCTTCTTNGTTCTTCAATATCATCCCTCTTGTTTGGTCGTTGTAGCCATTTTAAATTCGTATTTCTATTCTTTCTATTTAGTGTCCTTTTATTATTTTTCCCACCATTTTCTCATACATGTACCTAATTCAATTTCTTCATCTTCTTATTCTTCTTCGTTGTCCTCATTTTGTTCCTGCCATATTCTTATTCTTCCTTTCTTCTTCTTCTTCTTCTTTTATTTTGCTTCCTTGCACACACGCGAGCATGTGCACGAAATATCGACCAGTCGTCTCTCTCTTTCTCTCTTTCTCTCTCTCATTCTATCTTTCCTTCTTCTTAAACTACTTCAATTTTTTGTACAAGTCAAAATCTATAAGTTGAGACCAACTATAATCGAAACCTTTAGAACCATTCTGTAAGTTCCCCTTGCAAATCAAAATTAAAAACAAAAAAATGAGTTTACCTTTCGAATGATTCAACGAACGTGGAAGAAGCTAGACACGTAATATTTCATGAAAATAAAATTCCTAGTCTTTTAATAATCACATTGGCTGTTATTTTCATATAATCATTCCAATTTAATTAATTCTCCCCATCCCTTCTTCCTCCTATCCTACACGTATACGCATCCATAAGAAAACTAGGCCAAGTCGTTAGAAATTTATTTTCCAGCTTAAAACTAATAGGCGTATATATATGTCAGAGGGAAAAAATAAAAGAATAGATATGAAACATAATAAGAATGATTAAAAGAAAATTAAATCAAAAAAAATAATAAAAAGAAAAGAAAAATATTATATTTTACTTTTCTCAAGTCGGATAATTCAAAAAAGAATAAGAAAAGGTTAGAAGAATTTTCTTATGGTAAAAAAAGCCTTTCTCTTTCTTTTTCTTTAAAATATCATCCAGAAAGGTAGGATAGGAGTAAGAATAAAGATTGTGTGTGTGTGTTTGAGGGATGGTAAAGGGTGTAGGTTGTAGGATAGAATAAGAAAACCAATGCTGGTGAAAGGAAATAAGAATCGAGTAAATGTAACAGTGATGTGTAATGGTAGTAGTGTCACAGAGAGTGAGAGCAAGAAAGAAATAAAAAGAAAAAGAGAAAAAGAGAGAGAGAAGTAGAAGTAGAAGGAGGTGGTTGATATCGGAGAGGGTGGATAAGGCCAGGAGATGGAGGAGGAGGAGGAGGAGGAGGAGGAGGAGGCCAGGGACGGTTTTCCATCAGTGTGGAAAGCAGCTATGATGGCCACTACCACCACCACTACCAGCACCACCACCACCCTCGCTTGCTTGCTCGCTCGCTCATCGTGGTGTACGCTTTTGAAGGTCAAGGTTTCACGCCCCTCTTTCTCCATCAGAGTTACGTGCTACCTAGTAGGGGTTTGTTAAAAGGGGAAGAGGGGTTGTAGTAGAAGGGGCATAAGCTCGAGGGCGTATCGAACAGAGTAGTAGTGCTGCTGGTAACAGCAGCATCATCATCAGCACCAGAAGAAGAAGCTTCGGCAGTTGTAGTTGTACCATCAGACTAGCCAGGTACTAAAGTGTACCATCACCAGAAGAACAAGAACAAGAACAAGAAGAGGACAGTAGCAACAGCAAAACACCAACAACAACAACAACAACAACAACAACAGAAACAGAAGCAGAGAGGTGTTCGTATTAGTGGTGTTGGTGATAGTTCGTGGGTGGGTGGGTTAGTCGTGGTTCGACCGATAGAAAGATAGGAAAAGAGTGGGAAAGATGGGGAGAAGGTTGAGAGGGGTAGAAAGTTACGTAGGTGGCGCCGGAGGGGTGCTGAGAGCCCGGTGCCCAGTATTTATAGCGCTTGCAAACCGATCGATAACGAATAGCGACACTGCGCAGTTGAGAACCCTTGTACCAAAGTCACCCTCCCTTTCTATTCTATTCCTCAACACCAGCTTTAACTCACCCCTTTAGAGATCTTCCTCTTCCTCTTCTCTTCTTCTTCCTGTTTCTTATTATTCTTCTACTTCTTCTACTTCTTTGTTCTCCATTTGGGTTTATCTAACCGATTTTTTATTATTATTATTATTATTATTTAATTGATATTATTTTGCAAGTTAATTTTAATTGGACAAGATTATTTATTTAAGGGATTGTTAATTTTCGTGGTAATTGTCGTTACGGTTGAAGGGTTGAGATAGGAGAGAGATGTATCTCATTGGGATCGTCGAGGGTCCGAAGGTCGACATATCGATTTGCTTGAAATTTGAAGTACGAGGGTTTAACCCTTGCGGCGGTGGCGGCGGGCCTGTGATCGAGTGTATACGCGATGAATGGGGATATGGTGGAAAGGTAAGGGCTACTATTACTACTATATTTCTACAATTCTAACTTTTTAACTTTTAATTTAGCAAAGGTTTAAAATTTAGAACCAAATTAAAATTTTCATAATTGATTGATTGATTTTTCTATCTCTTTCTCTCTTTCTCATCATCATTCAATTGATTTATGTCAAATTCTGATCAGATTCAAATTTATTTATTCATTTATTTATTTTGTTTATATTTTCACGGTTAGATTTGTTTCAAATTCTGAACTGGATTAGGTGGAAATGGGTGATAAGAGGAAAGAAAAGTGTGAGGTATGCCAGTATTGTCAGAAACACCGGACAGGAAGATTGTCCTCTCGCAAATGAGCATTGCGCGAGTGCGAATGACAATGGTGTTGTAGAAAAATCGATAACAACCCGTACGTTCGTCATAGGATGAACGCATTATCGGTTACACTGTAACTCGTAATTTCAATCTCTAATCACTTTTATTTTCCTATTACTTCTAATAATATATTTAATTCCCTGATAACAAGTACTACCAAATCATATAACTTTGATCAAAAATAAGACAATAATTCTATAATCCCATATCAAAATTTCAACTCAACACCAACCATTAGACCTAACAAAAATATGAAATAAATAAACTACTGTTTTATCAAAAATATCTAAAAAACGAGAAAGAAGAGGGTTGTAAGATAAACGAAAATCGGTGTTCGAAGATGTAAAGGGCACGTAGAAAAAGATACAGAAACGTAGAAAGGGTGGTAGTAGTGGTGGTGTTGGTGGTGGTGGTGGTGGGAGAGAACCGCACAAGGTAAAGGACAGGCGTATCGGTCAGATGAGAAAGAAGAAGATAGATGGTTGATGAGATGGAAGGGGAAAGGACCGCCCTTTAAGGGCGGGGGTAAGTGCATTGCCATCCCTTTCGCGTTACCGGGCCGTTCCAATAGGCATCCCCTTCCTTGATCTATGCGCATGAGAAAGAGAGTGCACAAAAACAAAGTCACTGGAGGAGAATAACAAAATGAGAGAAGGAGAGAAAGAGAGAGAGGAAGAGAGAGAGAGAAAGGATTCAAGGAAAGTGAGGCGTTTGGGGTTGATATTGGAGGGGTGGAAAACAAGGTTTGGTAACAGGGAAGGGGTGGAAACAGAGAAGGGTAGATTCCGTGCGTTTTGTCGGAGAAGTCGAATCACCGGACGACCGTAAAGGTCGTAGCTGTTCTCTCTCTCTCTCTCTTTCTCTCTCTCTCTCACACACACACACACACACACACACACACACACACACAGAGAGACACACACACATATATATTTTTGTATTCTGTGTTACCATCCCACTTCTCAACGTCGGCACGTACTCCAATCGAGTAGAAGACAACCAACCAGCTGTCTGTCGATGACAGAAGACAGTTCTTAGAATTTCTTTTCTTTTTTAAGATTTTTATCAACTCTTTATCAATGATTTTTATTTTAATTCGACTTAAGAATCCAATGTGAGTAGTTCCAATGTTTCAATGTTTCAATTGTCAGTGGAAAAGTTGATTTTGGTTCAGTTGGAGTTGTCCAATACGTGATGGATAGTTGATTATTTTGTTATATTCAAATTGTCTTCATCATTTTGTCTTCATTGAGGGTGCTGATAGAGAGAGAGAGTAAGGAAAAAAATGGAGGATAAAGAAGATACGAGTTGTGTGAATTGATTGATTTGATGGAAACGTTTCGTGCTGGAGACAGGGTTGTGTTATTTTTCTCAATGTTGAGATTGTTTAAAAACATTTTACTGGTTTCTTCTATATTCTATATTTGAAATTATTTGTTTTTATCCTAAAATTATTATTACGGTGAACTTTAAATGAAATTTGGAACGAGTACAGTCTTGATCGATCGATTTTAGAGATACACCATTTGTAAAATTACTTGCAAGACCTCTGCAATAGAAGGATGATCTGTGTTTGAGTAAAATGTGAGTAAATTTACTTTGGATAGAATATTTAACAAGGATGATTAGAATTATTTTTTTATAAAAGAGAATACATTTTATTTTCTATTTTTTATTTTTAGTTTTTTGTATGCTTCTGTTTTTTTTTCTTTTTGTATATTTCTGTTTGAAAAATCTTATAGGTAATAAGTACAGTTTCTATATTTGATAGTATTATTAAAGTACAAATATGTTTGAACGATTTCCTGTTATAGCATTGTACCTAAGTTAGAGTTGTGTTAGATATCAAAGGTCAACTCGTCTCGTGAATTCTTTTTATAAGGATACTATCTATTATTAGTTTGTCATGTATAATTATAGTACTAACTATGAATCTAATAGTTGCATTATACAAAATATGTGCCCATAATTATGAAAATAGTCTGTCATACCAGTTGTTCAAAATATTTCATAAATTGCATTTGAATATTAAATGAATTCTATGTAATATTGAAATTACAACCACTGTCTAATGGTTGATTTTTTGACAATATTGTCAAGATTATATTGAATTAATTTAGTTTAAAATAATATTCTAAGTCATACAGTTCTTGTTTGGAGATATTTCATAAATTGCATTTGATTTTGTTGAAATTGCATTTGATTTAATATTAAAATTACAACCACTATTTAATGGTTGATTTTTCTACAATATCATCAAGATTACATTGAATTAATTTACTTTAAAATAATATTCTAAGTCATACAGTTCTTGTTTGGAGATATTTCATAAATTGCATTTGATTTCGTTGAAATTGCATTTGATTTAATATTAAAATTACAACCACTATTTAATGGTTGATTTTTCTACAATATCATCATGATTACATTGAATTAATTTACTTTAAAATAATGTGGTGTCAAATTTTGACTTACAACCACTTTCATAATTATTGGCACATATGTGAATCATTTAAACCACACATTATGATGTCAAATAATTGATAAACTCATTTTTTTTCAATTTTGATAAACCACTTTCATAATTATATGCAAATATATTTTCTAATGAATTATTTTAAAAAATCAAGTTAACTATTAGGAGTATATATACTTGATAAATATAAACGTAGTCTATTAAAAATAGAAATTACCTGATCAGTAATTTAACACGTTGAGTTTCCTGTAGGTGTGTCTTTTCTTTCTTTATTTCCTTTTTTTTTGCCAGTGAAAGAGAAAATATCAATTTTTCTTCGTATTTCGGACTCAAACGTAGAAGAGATTTCTTTTTTAAGAGGTTTTCATCACTCGATAGCTTTATTGATTTTTTATTCCCCACTTTCTAAGACGGATTAGTTTCATCATTTAATTTCATCATTTAAGGGGCACACCTAGTGTGAAATTTACAAAAATCGATTATTTTTTTATCATATTTCGATAGGTTACACCTTCAAAAGTAACATACTAAAATTTCAAATACATATCTCAAATAGTTTTTGAGTTACAATCATCTGAAGAGCAACCAGTCATCGAAAATCAAATCAGTGAGTCAAACTTTAAACGCGTTTTTCTCAAAACTGCATTTATCAAATTTACTGCAATTGTAACTCGAAGACAAATCATCCGAACACTTTGATTTTTGTTCTGCTTATTCTGTATATGTTTCTTTGTACAATGACCAACCAATTTTTCGATCAAATAAAAAATGTCATTTTGGTAGACCAGAGATCATGAAATTTTCGTACGAAATTTCAAACTTGTTTTAAAAACTCTGCCAATTTGTTAAATTTCAATCGTTTTCTTTCAAAGAATAATTCACATACGGGCAATACCTTCTAGTTTAATAAACTTTTTGGTTTTTTTGATTTGTAACACTGTGAAGGTTGCTAACACTCATCAACAGTGGAGATGACCTGTTTGTTTTTTAGTGACTTGGGAGATATTAAATAACTCGTTGAAAATTAAACATTTTCATATGAAAATTTCACTGTATATTCATTATTTATGTATAAATGTATCCTCCAAATTTGAAAAAATTTCATGCAGTAGTTTTCTTTAAAAAAAATTCCAAAGAATCACCTATTTTGTAGGCAGTCATACTAGGTGTACCCCTTAATCCTAATCATTACAGAAACTGAATGGAGTGAGTGAGGGGGTGGATGGAAGGGTTGTTAAGGGTTATGAAAGTAATAAATTACAAGGGGGGTATGTATTATCGCGTAATCCATTGATTTACGAGTGAACCTAAATTTATGGACAAAATATTTGCCACGTAACATTTTCATCCCTTTCTCTTTCCCCTCCAATCAAATATTTATCTATTTATTTTTCTTTTCTTTCCCTTTCATTGCTTTCTTTATTGATATGAAAATGGAAGAATAAGAATAAGAATAAGAAACAGTAGAAAATAATAAAAAGAAAGAAAGGTGACTAATACTCTTTCTTTCATTATTTCTTTTATTTATTTTTCCAATAAATTTACCACCTTTATTGATACACTTTTCAGGGTAAAAAAGATCAATTTGCTTGAATTATTATTAGTTTATGTAAAGAAATTTATTGAAGGAAAAAAATGAAGTATAAACAACATGTTAAGTTTGAAACACTGACCAACCGATTCGATACCTTCGACCCTTTTTGACTCCTACGTGAAAAGTTTATTCTCAGATACTTGGTATATTATTTTTTATCTTAACTATATTATCTTCTTCTTCTTCTTCTTCTTTGTCATCTTCGTCGTATTGTATTTTGATACCAAGAATACGTAGCATGTTTACTTACCATGTTTACTGAATTTCCTTTCAATTTTTCTGTCTCATTCTCTCTTTCATTGAATTTGTTTCTATCTCAGTCACTCGCTCATCATTTATATTATACTACGTCCCTCGAAGTTGAGTCATTCTCGAGATACGTGTCGGCGGTCGAGTTCTTCTCACGTGTTATTAACACACGTCATAGTTAATCATAATAATAATAAATTAATAATAGTAATAGTAATAGAATAATTTTTGTAGAGGTTCTATTATAAAATGAATAACTTTTTTTTGGATTATTTTGTACCTTAGGTTACACTATAATATAATTATTAATATAATTATTAATATAATTATTAATATAATTATTAATATAATATTAATATAATTATTAATATAATATTAATATAATTATTAATATAATTATTAATATAATTATTAATATAATATTAATATAATATTAATACAATATTAATACAATATTAATATAATTATTAATACAATATTAATACAATATTAATATAATTATTATTACAATATTAATATAATTATTAATACAATATTAATATAATTATTAATATAATTATTAATACAATATTAATATAATTATTAATATAATTATTGATATAGTATATAATATAATATATAATTTAATATAATATATAATATAATATATAATTTAATATAATATATAATATAATATATAATATAATATATAATATAATTTAATAATAATAATAATAATTTATTACTACAATTCTATTTTTTATTCTTTTTACAGTAACTCGATTACATTGCGAGTCAGAATCATTCAAAATGGACCTCATTTTGGACATCAACAGTTGGCTTTACCCTATGGACTTAGGTGAGTTTGAATTAGTTTATTTTAATGTCTATTATAAATACAACCAAATAGTAACTTTTCCATTGAAATATAAATCAACATAATGCTACTAATTCATATTTACGTTATATCAATTCATACTATTCCTCTCCTTTCTTTCATTCGAAGGAAAATAATTGTGATCCTCCTTTATAGCACGATTTGTTTACGTCGTAGAAGGAAATTCGATAAACTAGACTGAAGAAGGTGGTTAGGGGAATAGGAATAACCAGGTGTGAATTATTTTTCTTAAAGAAATAGTCTTGTGTAGGAAAAAATTACATTCTATGATTTAGAATTATTTTATTTATCTAAAATCAGTTACAACAGATATTTTGTATATCAAAATCGTATTACAAATCATTAAAAATCGTTGTAGAATTTTTTTAATCACCCAGAAAAAGATAAATCGTTTATACACAAATGCATAACTCATTGTCAATCAGTTTCTGGTTGTGCATTTGAATGCAGGTCACGTTTGAGGAAAGACTTTCAAAAGTCTACTTCTTTAGATTATCTTTCGTTAATTTCTTCATAAGTCAACCTTGGATATCATCGTGTCACAAATAAAATAACGTTTAACGTTGAGATTATTTCCAAAATTTATGTTTGATTCGAGTAAACTCGATAAACACTCAAAGGTGGTTTCGTTGATTTACATACATCGATCTTCATTAAATAAACGAGTCTTTTAAAATAGAAATAGTTGAAAATACTAAAAGTGAAGGAAAGAAAATGTAACAAATTTGACGTAGAGGGTAGTTTCATTTGAATTTTATACAAACCACCCCTACAATACACCCCTTGGTGAGACACCTTTGTTTTTGTTTTGTTAGTTTCTTATTCTTTTTTCAGTTTGTATTTTTCCTTCTTCTCTGTTAACTTCCTAAGAAAAATAGAATGTTATTCTCACACAGAGTAAATGGAATTTTATTGAATCTATTTTTATTTACTTTTTACCTTTCACATTAAAATAATTGATTGATTTAGTCTATCAAATAAATAGAATTTGAATTTTATGTTTGATTAATAATCAAGAATAGAAAATTTACGAGAAACAGTGTAAGAATTGTGATTATTTGCTGTGTTGGGTTTCAGTTTGGGTACCACGTGTTGAGTATTGGTTTACGAATTTCTATTTTCTTTGTCGAATGAAATTTGACGAAATAGAGAAAGAAGAGAACGTCATGTCCGTTTCAACGATGAATGCCAAAATGAACATATGCCAAGAACAGTTAGTGCATTTTGAACTATGTTGCATTTTGTTTGCATTTTAAATCTTTCATCTTGGATCTTTGATCGAACAAACTATTTCTTCTCTTTGGTCACTTACTCTCTCCCTCTGTTTCTTACTTTCTTTTTCAAAGGATTATTATACATTTAATTTGATTCTATTAAAATTCAATCCTTCACAAATAAACAATTATTTTATCATAGATAAAAAGTAATTTCCATTACTTGTTCGTTCATAAATATTTCTAAATCAATTAGATTCATAAAGAGAAATCATTTTCTCATCTAAGAAATCTAAATTTAATCTTACGTATTCTACTCGTATAGAATTTTAATCTCATATTTGATATATAATCAAGTTCTACCAATTCCCAAAATTGGGGTAAAGGAGTGGGGAGTCTATCCAGCGTATTAAAAAAAAAAACCAAACCAAACTGTTATCTATTTTGATAATAATCTTTTATCAAGATCAGCCAATTTCAGGGAATTTTCTGATAAATGGTTTCAAATTTACCAATAAAACAGAAAATTAAACATTCTTTTAGTACAAAATTTGATATTAGAAGAACACCGTATAAAGAAATGGAAAGTAAATGAAATAATAAGAAAGAAATAGAAGAAGAGGAGTACAATTCGCATAACCCACTTGGGATTCGCAAGTGCGCCCAAGGCCACGTCATGTTGCAGCCACAGCAACAGCAACAGCAACAGCAGCAGGAGCAGGAGCAGGAGCAGGAGCAGGAATAGCAGCAACGAAAGTCCGTGTCCTTGCTTCCCGCCTATCGAAACGGTCGACACAGGGTCGTATTCGAGTAGGACGTGGCTCCATGGATGAGATCCTGGATCTATCCCGTATATTCGTTTAGTTTAAGAGGTGGAAATAGTGTGCGCGCGAGCACGTCACACCTACAAGTAACGAAGGCCACGAAGAAGGGTGGGGTTGGCCAGCATCATCGTCGATCCTCCCGCATGTTTACAGATTCATATTCCCCTTCTATGAACACACACACACACACACACACACATACATGTATCTACACCCTTGTACCCCTCTCTATCTTTTTCCTGTATGCGTTCGCGGTTTCCCCTTATTCCAAACCCCACCATTATCGAAAGAGAGAGAGAACGAGAGAGAGAGAGTATTAGCAACAGAGAGAAGCGCAGCAGCAGTAGCCATAGTTTGTGAATATATATATTTATACCTCTTCCATCAAGTTTTGTCTACTACTGCACCAACCATCGGTCTATATTCTAATTCTCATTCTATAATAGAGAATACTACCAATAAACATAACATTCGTTATCATCTACATCAAGAAAATGTATTACACTAATACACAAGATCGATGATTTATTAATGAAATGAAAAAAGAGGGTAAAGAAATGCAATAACGCTAAAGAAATTTCACTAGGCATAAATTAACTTATCTCCTTTATTCTAATTGGGTAAAAAGAGGGAAGGTTTTAAAAAGAAGAAATTAAACAGCAAAATAAAAGCTATATTTGTATATATTTGTAGAAGATAGAAAACTGATCGAAATAACACTCACAGAGAGAGAGAGAGGAGAAAGAAATGTTTGTCAAGGGTGGGAGGAAAAAGATGAATAATAGTGGGGGTAACGCGCGCGAGCACGTTTAAAAGAGGGGTGGCAAGGTTATTGCGCGTGGGGCCAGGCAGGCAGCAGGCCGCTGTATTGACGCGCGGCGTCGAGGCTTGCGCGAGATGACGCAATCCCTCCCCCCTCCTAACCCTGGCGAGCGTTCGCGAGTCTCTGAGTTATCCCCACTCTTAGAAAATTCACTCGCCCCGGCGAATCGTGGCTCACCCCACTCCTGCGACGGCGGCGGCGGCGGCGGCGCAAGCAGCGCTCCCGCCTCACCTGGTAGCTCCCTCAAGTTCAATGCCAAGGTCAAAGCGGCTTAGACTACGAGCCGTGTCGGTCGCGCGTGCCGCGGTTCTCTGTTCTACTCGGCTTTGTGGTACGGATAGAAGTCGACTACGTTTCTCTCTTGGTGCGTGGATTCTTCCGCTGTTAATTACCGATACGTATTTTCATCATCTTTTTACTTTTATTTCTTCTTCTTCTTCTTTTTTATCTATTTGTTTTTTATTGATTTTTTTATTTCTGATTTTTGTATTTTTTATATTAATTTATTATCTTTATTATTGTTACTCTCGTTATACACCTATCTTGCTAGCTTTATTTATTTCTCCCTCCATATCTCTATTTCTCTCCCTCTTTGACGAAAACGGTGATTATCGGCGACGAAGCAACCGCGGCGGACATCTTGTTTGATTCGAGTGACGTCAGTGGCGGAAATTTTGAGCGTGTTCTCCTTCTCGCTAAAAGACAACGACAACGACACTACGACGACAACAAGAAGAAGAAGAAGAAGAAGAAGAAGAAAGATGAGGAGAAATGACGCCGCGTGGGCGTCGACGAGGGAGGCTGGCAGGAAAAGGGGGTGGTCGGCAAGGGGGTTAGTGGTAGGAGAGCAAAGGGTGAACAAGAGAGATGCTGCTGTGTTACAGCCTTGCGAGAATCGAACAGTTGTACCAGCACCACCACCACTACCACCACTACCACCACCAGGGACCAACCAGGTCTTCCGTTAATCGCTGTTGCAAATCTCGCCATGAAGAAAGAGCAAGGTCGCGACAGGTGTACAGTTCTCAACTACTATGGCATCGTATTTGGATTTGGTACTTCCGTTATTGACCGGAAGAAGGAAGAGGAAATTGTTAACAGACAGAACGATACGTAAATACTCAAATATATGCATTGTTATTGGTGTTGACCTATTCAGACAAAGAATTAGGGATACTGCATGACGATTACTACACTCAAAGAAATACAATGTTACTGCTACTACCACCACCACTGCATCTTCTTCTTCTTCTTCTTGTTCTCTTCTTTTGCGATCGATGATCGCAACGATCATGCGAATTAGTCGTTTGGAATCGTCGGTGGAACGATAGCTAGCTAGCTAGCTAGCTAGCTCTGTCCCCTTCCGCTGCACCGAGCTATGGCGCACTTTGACGTCAAGAAGCAAGATGGCGGTTTTTGGGTAGCCCGGAGAAGAGCGCCGGCGGTCATCGTTTGTGCGTCGTCTTTTCACTCAAACGTAATTCTCTTCTCTCCGTAGTCTTCTCTTCTTCCTCCCATGCATCGTCATCTTCGATCTGCACAATTATTCTTCGGATTCTACAATTCTACGGTATCAATTTTATCTAACTCTTTATTTATTTATTATTAATTTATTAATTTCGTATAGAACACACCATTAAGATTTTTAGAATGCAAACAAATTCATGGCTAGGATCCAATAAAGAAATTCAATGAGCATAATAGGGGTTGATGATGATGGTAGTGGTAGTGGTTGTAGGAAATGGGGGTAAATTCGATAGATAGTTTTACTTTCGAAATAACCATGATTGCGTTTTCATGGAACTGCAATGCAAGGTCGTACGAAATACATCTGACTCTATAGTTTAAAAGTACAATTTGCGATAGGATCAATTGGTTACGCAGATTTTCCAACATCGTTGTCCTCTCTCTCTCTCTTTTACGTCTTCCATTCCCCTTCTCAATTCCTCCTCCTCTTCCTCCACTTCCTCCACTTCCTCCACCTCATTCTCTTCTCCTCCTACTCGTACTTGTGTTCGGTGGTATCGATCGGAACGATACTATAGCATTTTCATGAATATACGTCCACTGAATTAACCCTGACCTTGTACTTGCAGTCTAACTTCTCTCTTACGTGTTAGATTTTCTCTCTCTCTTTAATGATCAGGACAACGAACATATACACAGTTTAATTATTTTATTTTCTACGATAAGATCAAAATATTCATCATTAAATATATTCTTTGTATCTTAGCTTTAAACAACCAACCAATCATACGACTCAGTTTTATACAATCCTTCTTTCTCTTTCTCTTATACACCCTAACCTCCTTTCACAATTCAAGTTCCCTGTTCCCTTTTCCCTTTCAGATTCACCGTCAGTTTCTCTATCTCTCTTCTTCTCTCTCAACCCTCCTCTTCTCGTCCTTCACCCGATTTCTCTCGTCCTTTTCACTCGTAACTCCTCCCCTCTAGGTCGTATCTTTCCTGTTAAGGATTCTTCTTATCCTCCTCCTCCTTCTTCTTCTTCTTCTTCTTCATGTATGTGTGTATCCCCTTTGCCTTGGTTACCAGCTCACTCTTCTCTTCTCTCCTCTCAAGCAACTTCACGTTTCGCATATTTTAACCATCCAAGCGTGCAGTTGAGATTATAATGGCTTATTGTTCTTCAAAGATTTCTTCTGTGTTAATTTACTTATACGTTTAGAAACATTTTGTTAATTTAAATTGTAAAAATTGATCTTAAAACAACACTTGAGATTATTTATTAATAATTTACTTAAAAAAATACAATTTTCTTTTCAGTGCAATGAAAAATAATAAAGATTTCATATTGAGTTGATATTTTTCTTCTTTAAATTTTGTATTCTCATTCAACGATAGTAGTTGTGTTTTACTCAGTCAGTTGATTGGTCGTTGGTTTTGACAAACAACGCATGACTAATCACATACACACACGTATCTCATATCACAGTTTTCGATTTTGGTTTCGGTTACTTTCGTTCGTTTTCGTTATAGGTCGACTCGAATAAACTCGACTTTAGTTAAGTTCGACTTCACTTTGCGGGAGTAATTTACTGATCGCGCTTATGTAATCGACAATATCGCGAGACCGTTCGTTCGTTCGTTCGTGGTTGTCATCATCGTCATCGTCACCGTCGTTCAACATTTTCGAATTACGCGACTAACATCGTTCGCAAGATTCCAGTTGAAATTTTCCTCTATTATTTAATATCAACTTTACTGGAATAATTGTATTCTTCTAAAAAATATTTCATATTTAATTAAATAATTAAAAAGAACGTAAAATAATTAATACACACAAGTCCCTTAATCTTCATTTGATTTATTTTTGTCGAATTTTTAGCCACAATTCAATACGCAAAATTAGACATCATTTTTTCTATTTCAACCATTGTTTATTCAATTTAAATTTGAATTATAATAACATAATTGTATTTCTAATTACAGGTGACAAATTTCGATTAGTGTTAGCAACAACACTAAGAGAGGATGGTTACCCTGATGGTGGAGAATGGAATGCAACCGATCAAGAAGGTGGTTCCAGAGCAGACAGTTTTGAATACGTGATGTCTGGAAAGGTTTATCGGATCGAAGGTGACGAAGCCAGCAATGAACCTAGCAGCAGATTGTAAGTCATTTTTCTGTTTTACTTTCTATCAAAATTTAAACCAATAATTTGCGAAGTACCAGACCGCAATGAATTCAATTATTGATTAATTCATATTGAATTTATTTTATTTATTTTAAAAAGGTAATTTAATTTAGCTCGAAAATAATACGAGTAACTGAATATTTCATTGAGATATTCAAACTACGTAAAAGTATTTCTAGGTGTATGTATATTTACATATACATGTAAATAAAAAGGAATATATGTGTGGCGGCGACGAAGCGCGTAAACGTGCGCTTCCGTTTTGTGCTCTCTGATTGGCTCGCTTCCAATACTCTCTGACCAATCTTTTACCATCTCAACCATCGTTAAATAAAAGCTTACTCTCTTCTGTTACTTTGTATACCCAAAAGGAATGATAAAGTTAAAAGGAACTTACTATTTATTTATTTTATTCAATTTTTATCCTTTTTTTTTTACATTTAAACCATTTAGAAAAAAAATTCAGGGAAAATAATAAATTTATTTTTAAATTAATATCAAGGCAGTTTATAATCAATATTTTTTTCTTTCTTCTTTTACAGAAATTAATTCATATTTTATGTGCTTTTAATTATGAAAGTAAACTATTTCAATGTAATTTTTACAATATTGTCAAAAATGAACCATTAAACAGTGGTTGTATGGAATTTAAATATAAAATCAAATGCAATTAAATGTGTGACTTAGATTACCACTTTCATAATTATGAGAACAAATATGAATCGTTTATAATAGAAATTAATTTACACCATTTAATTGACAATCAGTCGAATTATGTCGAATATGATTCTTATTCTATTTTTGTTTCAATTTTTTTAAGACACTTTTAGCAAGTTTATCTTTCAAATGAGTCACAGTTTAAAAACACTAGGAAGTTATGTCAATGAAGTATGATTTATTAATTATTGTAGTATTCTAGATAAAAAAAATATGATTAATAACTTGAAAACTTAATAGATCACCAGTTTCTAGACTTCCATTTTCGTAGTTTTTTTTCTCTCTCGAATCTCCAATTTTGAATCATGAATCTTTCCTCGATAGAGGATTCAGATTACACCATAACTGTTTATCGTGAAGACGTTAATTTCGTTCGTAGACCTTGACATTACTTAAACACTACGAAGGCTGCGCTCGTATAAAATCCGAACAAACCAGAGACGTATTCCTGTTTCCGTATTACGTAAAGAACCTAATTGAAGTTTCTTTAGGTTTTTACACACGTGTTTTGATAGCTTTCAAAATCAAACATTCAAGAACAAATACACTCTTTGTCCCAAGTAATAATTAGGAAATATTTTAATAATAGAAATTAGTTTCTTAGTCCCACTTATAAACCATAAATCAAAATATGAATAATATTTTTTTATATTCCTTTAAAACCATGCACAAACTCGTGTGTGTGTTTATACACATTTGTAATATAAAAAAACCGTGCATGATAAAAAATAGTATTTTTTTTTCAAGATAATAAACTTAATTTCAAGAGCGAACTTATCTTACCGACCTTGAAACACGATTGAAATGTCCCAGATGGCAAACGTCGTCGTATCATTCGTAAGAGAATGGTGTGCAGGTTATCGAAGAGGAATTTCATACCGATTATGTCTCTCTGTGTGTAGTCGCATGAGATATTATTATTGTCAAAGATAGAATGAATGCAACAACGTGGTTGTGCAGCATGTAGACACACACATACATACACACACACTCGATAAGATAAGAGACTAACGAGCAAACTGCATTTTTTTTTACTTTTTTTTTTCGTAGAGACTATTGTAGACATTTTATAATCAAAGAGGGAGAGAAAGAATATTTTTTTGTAATATTTTTCTGTTTCTTTATTTCTCTTTTGGATAATACAAGAGTTTATCTATCGTGTAACATAGGTTTGAGTAATATATGTTCCAGATACTTCCTAAGTATCTCAATATTATTATCCCATTAATAAACGTCAATCTAATCATGAGAAATTTCAACAACAAAATCAAATATTTTCATTGATTTTAATTATATAACAGATATTATATTAATTATAGCTAACATTTATCCTTATCGATTAGTTCTAGATAATAAATTGAAATACATAGTATTATCATAGTTTTATGTTACATTTGTCAGAGTAGTTTCTCTATCATGCAAATTTTTAATAAATATTTATCGTAAAATGTACGCATAAAAAACAATAACGACAAATTAGAAACACTTTAAGTTACTCGATAACTCAAAAAATAAATGACAATGGTGTTAATAATAATATTAGATAAGATTTCTTGAAGATTTAATTGGGAATGGAACAAATACGTGCAAACTCGGTCGATAACTAAACCCACAATTTAGAGTTTGACAAATTGTGGTGTCGTGGGATGTTCAAACTACGATGGAAAGTTTAAATGCATGCGTGCATATTTATTTATACATTTCTCTCTTAAAAAAGAAGAAGGAAGAAGGAAGAAGGAAGAAGAAAATGGAAAAGCAAATGAAGAATAACAACGATGATGGATCTTTAGCGATCATGATCGTGATGATCGAAATATTGATGAAAGAAGATGATGCACAGTCGGTAAAATAGCGATGATGTAGCAAAATAAAGGAAGGAAAATGAAGGAAGGAGGCGTCGTTCAACGGCGGCAAAAGCTGCTCTCGGAGAACAGGGAGCCACTCTGCGTTCACTCGGTAGATAATGAAGCGAGTGAACACAGCTGGTGGTATCTCAGTTTTCTAGGGGCGTTGGCAACTCTCATTGGTTTACCAGTTGACCATTACCACCACTTGGTTGGTGGTGTCTCTCTTTCACTCTCTCGGTGGTATTGTTCATAACTTATCATCAACAACACTACTTTCATCTTAAAAAAACTTTAGCTAAAACCTTCATTTTCTAATAGTCGCATTACTTTCTTCCATTACCACTCCAATCCCTTGCCCATATGTCCCTGGGGAGAGAACGGAAGAGAGAAAACTGGTCGTCGTGAATTGACGTTGGTCTTCTAAAATCAAGATGATCAAATAGGATTGTATAAAAAAGTGAAGTCAACAAGATACTAAAGGAATCAATATTTCATTCGACAGGATTTCTCTACTATTCACTATGACAATGATTACGTTAATATCTTTCTGTCTCTATCCTTTTCACCATCAACAACAAACCAATACTCGTCAAATGCAGATTTTCATCGTATCTGAATGCAGACAAATTTAGAAGGATCCTCCTGGAGCACTGTTAGTTTATTTTCAACCAAACCAATCCCACGCTTGTTTCTTAACTATCTTACCTTACCTTACCTTACTTTACTTGTGTTATTTTTGTTTGATCTTGGCCGTTCCCCCATTCAATTCTATAATATCGACGATGCATAATCATCATTTATTATCGTCATCATCATCATCATCATCATCTACACTTCAATCTCGACGTATCAATAATTTTGTCTATTTTTATTCGAATAAGAAAGACGAGTAGAATCTCCAAACTTAGATCTCTTAATTATTCATAACATTCTTCTATTTTGTCTTCATCTTCCTCTTTCATTTTACCCAACCTCATACATTCTATTTAATCATACACACACATGACAAGATCGTATTTGATTCTTCTTTCATCTCGAGAGAACAGAACAGACTCGTCTATTATTACAATCTCCCTTACAAACGTTTTACAAGAAACCTACTCGAGAAAATCAGCAGCAGCAGAAGAAGAAAAAGAAAATAAGGAAGTAATAAGAAGAAAACATTTCCTCTACGTACTTATTTAATTCAATAGAAAAAAATGTTCAAAGTCCCTCGAGGGAATGTCTGATACAATTTTATTCTTACTTCAAACAGTTTGTTCCTTTTATCTTAGAAATATCTTTACATAGATGTATCTAATCGATCATGAACAGAGAAGACAATTCTGTGAGTGTTCCATAAGCGTTTCAGAATGGAACGTATCAATTCTATAATCTCTTTGTACATACATTTGTGTGAATGTAAATGTAAATGTGAGTATGTGTAGCTCTGTTAACTAAAATTCTCTCAATTTCTAGATAATCATACATACACAATATTTACACGTACAGGAACGTGTGAATGTGAGTATATGTGGCTCTGTGGTAACTAAAATTCTCTCAATTTCTAGACAATCATACATACACAATATTTACACGTACAGGTACGTGTGACTGTGAATGTGAATATGAATATGTGTGTCCTCTGTGTTAACTAATATTCATCCAATTTCTAGACAATCATACATACACAATATGTACATGTACAGGTACTTGTAAAAATCCTATGCATATAGGATATATGTATGTATGTGTACAGGTAGACATATATGTGTATTGGGTATATGTTTGCGAGGCCAAACGGGGGCGTGACATCTGGGAAATGAATTATTGATCGGGGTCGTCCGAGACCCCGGAATGGATATAGCTAATCCTCTGGCAACCCCGGTAACGCGCAAGCACACGCATGATGTTGCCAACAAACGCGTAATGCAACCTCGATAGGCCTTCTATGTGTTCCGTTTTCTCTTGCTCTTTCCATCTATCTATGTGTGTGTTTATATGTGTTGTATATATTGCGTGTCGTATGCGTTATATGTTTCCTATGTCCTTTACTGTCCCCGTCTTTCAATTCCCCGTTAATTATTCCTGCCAACGTGAATCGATTTCGTGAAAGCTTTGTCCAATACACGTGTGTATATGTGTGTGTGTGTGTAATACGTGTTCTCATGTGTTGTTCGTTAAAAAGTCTAATATCCTTTTCACTTGATATCTATCGAATATATTTCTATTTTAAATTTATCCTCTAGGTTTTCTATCTTTTCAATAAATATCACAAAATAATGAGAAAGATAAGCAATAAATAGTTACAATAATTATTTTCTAACACTGACAGTTTTAATATTATTAACATTTATTTTATCGTGCAAGGAAAATATTGAATTGTGGCTAAATATCCGTCATATTTTTTTCACCAACCTAATATAATTAAAAGAACAAGGAAATCAATTTTCTAAGAGCTAGTTGTTCGTTCCTGAAATTTCGAGCGGTTAAAAGACAGATCAGGTAAAACGATTCCTTTTGTATAAACCTCAAGAGACGTTATTTTTATTTACAAGATTTCAAAACAACAAGGAAGTCAGCTGATCACAGACATTCGTATTATTTCGCGCGTGCGTAAACGCTTGCGCACGAGTAAACTAGCTCGCTCGTGATTGGTTGAAAATAGGCGCGCGCGCGCGGCGGCCTTCGATTACGGCTACGCGCGGGTGCAAGGTCGTCCGGGCTGTCAAAAACAGCTGATCCGCCGGAGCATACAGTCAACCAACCAATCAGCTGATCCTCGGAGCTTTGCCGGGTTTTTAGTAACTTCGATAACTAATATTTTCTTTTATTTTTCTATTCTTCTTTTATAATTAATTTTATTCTCATCCTTAGAAAAATTTTTATCTTTCGATTAGTTAAGTTGTTTAAAATCTAACATTAATATTGTATTATATTTGATATATTTAATTATTACAGATAGGAAAAAAACGAAACAAGTTTCTTTGTAGGTTCCTTAATAATTATTTAATTTCTATGAATTATTTTAATAATGTTATTAACAATTTATTCATTTATCAGGTCGATATAAATTAAAACGTATTATTTTGCTTAGGTTCTCTATCTTTGTTGCCTGGCATATTAATTTCAAGGCAATGAGTTAACGTAACATGGTGCTTTTATATTTACTGAAATTAATATTTAATATTTATTATATGATTATATTCTTTAATAAATGATCAATGTTAGATAAAATCTAGAAAGTTTTAAACGTTATATTCGTTTCTTAAACGATTTTTATCTAACATCAGATATTTATCTATGAAACTATTATGATTTGAAAGAAAAATAGAACCAAGAATACACAGGACACACACACATGCACGTATTATTCATCATATACATATAAAGTTTTATTATTAGTATTATCAGATTGAATAAACCATTGTGTTACTTTGAAAACAAAATTTATTCGTTAACTATTTAGAAATTTTCTTTACACAATTAAACATTGACCTTGTTTATATACAAACCTTACTCTGAAAGATTAAAGTAACGATATTAACAGCTTATTCTTTTCAAAATATTTTTTTGAATAATTAACACAAAATAATTTGATTATCGTTCACTCAATTGTTCGTTTCAAAAGTTAAATAAAAATTACATTATTTTAATAATTATATTATACTTTATTTATGTATGGTAATACTTGTTAGAATTTTCCAAAAATGTAACTTTTCCAATCAATATTAAAAATAATCTGAAGAAATTGAATATTTATTTATAGGAAATAAATAGGATTAACATGTATAGGTTGAAGTAATTAAAAATATAAATTTTTTTTTGTAATAGAATAGTTGAAATTAATCCAGGACAAATATTACAAATGAGAATTGTAATAAATTTTCGATAGCAATTTTTTTGAAATACGTGCGTGTTGTTAGATTGGAACTTCGTGTTAATTACGACGAGAATAACACGTTTCCGTCATTGTTAGAATACATTGCAGTATACCGCAGAAACAGGAGGATCGTTACCGATTATTTCCAATGAAGAGAGAGAGAGAGAGACAGAAAGATAAAATACATAATCGAAATACTATGCTAATAAATAACCTGATTCGATGAGTCATAGTTGAGTTTGAACATAAAACAAGCAACAAATTGCAATGAGAAAATTCTTTGAACAAAACGTTCTAAAGTTCGAGACAATATAATTTATTCATCAAGAAAAATGACGAAATATTTTTAACAAATGGTTTTAGTTAACAATAATACGTGTGTTAGATTACACGATGTTTAAATATTGTACATGATGGAAATATTATAGAAACAAGGAATGAGAGATTAAGAGAGACGAATTTAGAAGAGATTTGTTCGAAATAAAAGACAAAGAGAAAGAGAAGAAGAAGAAGAGGAAGAGGAAGAGGAAGAGGAAGAGGTTTATGTAAGGCTGTACCAGGTGCAGTTTTAGTTACAGCATGCGTTTTTGGCAAGCCAAGCGGAAAAACATTTTCTTTTCGTTAACCACTGCGAAGAATATTATTGGCACATATTCTATTTTCTTAAATATTATAGGAACTTGTATTAGAACGTTTATGGAATTTTTAGTATTATTATTATTATTTTCTTATTATTTTGTAAAGATGTTATTTAAAATATTAGGTTCATATATACAAAAATATATTTAGTATTATAATATAATGTATTATACTATATAATATTATATAGTATTACTATTATATACTATATAGTATATATAATATACTATACTATACTATACTATACTATACTATACTATATACTATACTATATATATAGTATTATATATAGTATTATAATATATGACAAGGTAAAGATTAATAATATACAATGATGCCACGTAATTCGATTATTACACAATCTAAACTTCAATCATTTAACTATCAGCTAATCCTCTTTAACCAGTTTTCCGATTCTGTATTTGCCAGAGAATATTAGACACATTTTTCCTCCTATTTTATTTGTAATAATTTTATTGAGAAACTAATAATTTAAATATCTTAATTTAGCTTAAAATAGAAGATTCTATAAAAACTTAGAAATCTGTTGATCGTATTGAAATAATTGTTATTAACATTTATATATTCCTAAAGAAAATGTGTGTGTGTGTGTGTATGTGTGTAATATAGCAGAATACGCTTTAAAATACACCTACGTTGTTTTTAAACGTTCTCTTTTCTGACGAAAACATTATCGTGCATTACGTATCTACAGTAACAGCTAAGATCATTCTCGGTACGACCTGTGATCTTAAATGCGCGTTTAAAAAGCACACCATTCTCTGAATCACCTATTGTGCTCGTAGTAGTCGTCTTTTATAGGCGTGTAACGACGTCGTTAAATTTTCCACTTATAATATACTCTTATATACTCTTTCACGTGATAGTTTTATAAAAAACATATTCAATTCTACATATTCAATTCTACCCAATCGTTTCAATATTTTTATAATATTATTTAGATTTTAATCATTTTTAATGATTCCTTAAAAATTTTAATTTAATTTCTATTCGTGTATCTTAAACTTTCTTGTAAAAATAATGAAACCTTAATTTTAGGTATGGCTAGGAAAAGAACTAAAAGATGATTTAATTTCATTCAAAATTATGATCACTTAAAATAGTCATTTAAAAAAAAAAGGAAAGTAGAATTTAATCCTATACGAGTACACTTTAAATTCATCGTAGTTTAAATCAAATTACGTTAGATGAAAAAGAGGAAGAAATCCTTGATAAAAATATTAGGATGAGGTAAAAAAAAGGAAAAAAAGAAATTGAAGAATTATAGGCAATCGTGTTTCGAATTTAATAATCCCATTTTTTTTTCTCCTTCTCAAAGTGTGTTCCAGATCCTCCACCCTTTTCCAGGTTTCTCTCTCTCTCTTTCTCTTTTTTTTTCTCTCCAGTTCCCAGGGGTGACCTAGTTCCATTTATCCCCTCGCAATCCTGACGCAACCTGCCTGGTGAACCTCCAGCAGAGTGGTTCGTGTGTCCATAGACCTATGTGAAATTACCAGGCTTACCAGATGGAGCTTGTCCGATCTCTCACACACATACACACACACACACATATACTCTTCTTCTACATCTTCCCCCAATTCCCTCAGCTTCCACCCATTGCTCCTTCTCTCCAGCACTCGTTCGCGTACCCTTGTCAAGAACACTCCTGGGGAAAGGTCAGACAGTCAGAGACCAACCTACGTAAAATTAGGTCAACCCCTGTCGAGCAAACCAGTGCTTTATCCCCACTCTTAGCTCGTTCGTTCGTGTTCGTTCGTTCATTCGTTCATTCCTTCTCTCTTCCTCTCCTTTTACGAGGAAGAGTCCAACACGTTTCTCACTCACTCACTCACTCACTCACTC